>PITA01034518.1:0-11537 GCA_004023965.1 Spilogale gracilis | reverse complement strand
CCAGTTGCAACGTCCCTTCCAGAGAGGCCTTTCCTGTCCATCTCATCCAAGACGGCACATTCCCCCCTCGTACCCTGCCCCCGCCTTCCTTTTCAGTCTCTCCCTGGCACATAGGATGCACTGGCATGATGGGATGGAGGCACCAGCTCGCTTATCTGTGACCTGTTGCTACACCAAATGCAAGCTTCAAGAAGGCAGGGCCTCTTGTCACCTTGATTTAAAGCTCCAGGTCTGGCACCTTTCACAGTTCCTGGTGCACAGCAGACCTTCAGTAACATTGGATAAATAAAGAACCAAAGGCAGGCAGCAGAAACTCCCAAATGCTCACCGTGATCCCAAATCTCTTTGCCCTGAGATAGAACTTAACAAGACCCTCCAGCTTCCCTTCGCCCCTCTCCCAGACACTTATCTGAAGGTGACAATTAAAAAGTAGAGAAGGCGTTACCAGGAAACAGGCTGTAGCCTTTTCCTATTAGCTTAACAACCCCTAAGCTTTGCCGCCTTGGGCCTGAGGGAAGAGCACAGGTCTGCGGTGGGGGAGGCAAGGGAGGCTGGGAGCATCTGGAGGCTGTGGGCACTTGGAGAGCAGAGGGAGAGGTCAAGGTCAGGAGTCAGAAATGAGGATCCCCAACCCCTTCACCAACATCAGAGATACTCCCTCTGGGGGTCTTGGCTTAAGCACATTATCAGCAAGCACTGTCTATGAGATGGCTAAATAATATGGCAAAAAAGGTGAAATCAATGCTCTTCACGTGAAGGCAGTTGATGTCATGATGAACATAATGCAAGTTTATTACTGAGATCACTGTCTTTTTGTCATTAATATTTTTTAAACTGATAAATAGTCAAAGTGCAGTTAGGATCATGATCGGTACAGAGGTCTGCCAAAAAATTTTAGATGTGTAGAAGAGATCTTTCTACTCAAAAGTAATTAATTAGTATACAAAGTAATATACTGATTAAAGTATTTATTCACTTATTTACAGCCTCATTTATTCATTCATCAGGAAATATTTATTTAGTGCCTAATAGGTACCAAGGACCTATTAGGATCAAGTGCCTAGATTTTTCTGGAATCCCTACAAGAAAAAAAAAAAAAAGACAAGAGTAAGGAGAATAAAAATGTGCATTTGTTTAAAACGATCCTCCGTGCATGCCAGGGACTATGCCAAGAATTTTCTCTCCATCCCATCACCTACTAGTCCTTACCAGGTGGGAGCCATATTGCATGCCCACCTGACAGATGAGGTCACACCCAGATTTGCTTGACTCTGAACATTTCCTTTTCAATATCCTCACCGATGTGGTTTACCCAGCACTGGGCAATCCTTCCATAATGGCTGGGCAGGTGTTTTTATCTCCACACGCCACCTGCCACCCCCATCGTTTTAAGCATCCTACTCACCATCACTGAGGGGCCAGGTGGGCAAATAAACCCAAATCCACCACCACTTTTGAAATATTGACTACGGTGTTCTATTGATAATCCAAACAGATCACATCACTCCCCTTCTGGAAACTCTCTATCCCATCATGCTGAGATCCATATTGAGAAGGTCACACGAGATCTGCCCCTGCCTTCCTCCCCTGCCTCGTTTCTTATCAGCCTCTCTCCCATTCTTAACCTGCTCTGGTCACAGCAGGCTCTCACATAGTCCTCCAACATATAAGTCAGTTCTGGCCTTACATGCTTACTGCTTGGAATGTTTCTCCCAGATCTGTGCTTTGTTAGTTCCTCACTTCTGGTGAAAATGTGAGGTTAGCATGTGAGGAATACCAGTCCTGACCACTCTATATAAAAAGGCAACCTTCCCATCCCTCTTTACTTCATTAAACCTGATTTATTTTTATGAAATGCAGTTAGAACCCCTTAGTATATTTATCTGTTGATTAGTTTTCTGGTCTTACCCACAAGAATATTAGCTGTGTGAGGACAGGAACTTTTCCTATTGTGATATCTCAGCACCTAGCTCAATGCCTGGTAGGTAAAAGGTGAACAATCAATATCTCCTGAATGAATGAATGTATAAACACGCACACACACACACACACACACACACACAAATACTCAAGAAAAAGCCAGTGTCATATATGAGAGAGGACCAGGTTTCTATTTGGTGATGCCACTAAAGGCAGCATCCTCTGTCAGTGTTCTCAATACCCTCCCCGCAGGATTAGACATCGCAACAGATGCAGGGAAAGAATGAAAAAAGAATGTCCCTCCTTGGCAAATCACTATAGCTATTCCAGATAAAATATCAAACGCAGCGTGGCCACTGTGTGACCTTGAACGAGGTGCTCTATGGGTTTCTCAGATGCCCATCAGTAAAATAGGGATTGCACCAGCATTGAATGCATAAGAATATCATAAGGATGAAACTTGGTTCAGATGTCCCTTCCAGGACAAGTCTCCCCTGACCTTCCACACTTGCCTTGCCAAACTCCCACTCCCCAACTTTTGCTCTTATAAATCTGTCTCTATGAAAATTATCTTTTTTTCCCTTTGTTAATTTACTTGTATATTGTCTAGCTTCCCCCTCCTGGATGGTAAGATCTCCTGGGATCATATTTGTCCTATTAATCCCCCCCCCACCCTGGCATGCAAGTGGACAGAACAGACCCTGGTGCATAGTAGGAACTCAAGAAATAATTGCTGTTTAAACAATGGAAATATAAGGAGCACTTGGGAAAGTGCCTGGTATATAATAAACACTTATATAGTGGCAGATATGGTTCTTACTGTTGTTACAGTTGTTGCTGCTACTGTTATAATTACTATCTTTGGGGAAAGAAACTTTCTTTGGAGTTGGTGTAAAGCTCCAACCAGCCCAGTATGAGTTCAACCTCAGATGAGGCTAAAAATTCAGTGACTGTATTTCCAGTTTTAAAACCAAAATGCACCTACGTCTGATTTCTTTCAAGCCCCAAACCCCTAGTCTCATGATGATCGGTAGGTTGTTCATTTTCCCTCTGGTATAAATATTTCATGGTCTGGCCATTCAGGATAAAGACCCACTACCACTGTCAGGTTTGACCCCTAAGAGCTTCAGTGTACTTTCTCAGCTCCATGCTCATAAAATCCTTTAAAAAATCTGGGCCTTAAGAAGAACTAAAACTACCCCCATCTTATAGGTTGGAAAGTGGGGGTGGGGGAGAGCAGCAGAGATTTGAGTGGCTTGCCCGAGTCTACCAAGCAAAGAAAAGAAGTAGACCTAGGGCCTTGAACTTGGGTCATTCTGACTCCTGAGCTCATATTCTTATTCCTGAAATAAGAGCTTGCCCAGGGCCGCATAACAAGTGTGGACAAAGCTGTAAGCAGAACCCAAGTCACTTCTTCCTGTTCTAGCACCCCATTCACAATCTCAAACCTAACCTCTGGAGGGCAAACAAAAAGAAGCACAATGTCATGTACTCAAATTTCTAATAAAGGAAACTAGCTGAAGGCAACTTTGATATAAAACATGCTTATAGCTTTTCATTTTGGCATTTCTTCTGTACCAAATGGTACCGAACGCCAAGAGTAGATTTACCTCTTCTCTATAGCATCATCTTGGCCCAGAAGCTATTCATATCTCCCTTGGGGTATGAGAGAGAGGCTTCTAAATTATTGGAAAATTCCAAGAATCTGATAAATTCAAGTGATTTAAAGTAAGCCCCTGCAGTTTAGATAGAAATATTTATATGCCACTGCTCTGGCTTACACAAGTCCCTTCTCCCCTATAGAACACCTTGACCTTCTGCTTCCTTTTTCTATCATCCACGTAACCATATCATGGATTTTTCCTGATGCAGGAAAGCGTTAGGGAAGTTCCTTCCAAATTCGTTACAAACAGAATGGCCGCTGAAAACTGTTTTTATCTCCTTCTGCCCTTTGTAACTATTTTCATTAAAAACAATAACCATATTCTGCCCACCTTAGTATCTAAACTGTGTAATTTCCATAGAAATGACTTAGACGTAGCTTTAAGAAGAAAGCTCAGGGGTGATTTCAGAGTATTCATTCAGTTCTGAAAGTACTTAACTAATTAAGACCCGTGATCTTAATTTTTGTACTAACAGAAACTGCAGAAGGCTGCTTTTCTTTCTTTCTTTTCTTTTTTTTTTTTTTAACCCACTTTAGCATCTAACAGCTTTATGGAAACATGAGGTTTTTCCTTTAGCGTAGATGGACAGTACAGCTTTTCAATTAAATTAGTCTTTGGAGACAGATGCAAAAGAGCTAAACAGCTCCTTAAAATCTTCCCTGCTCCGTTACCCCTCATGTGCCAAGGGGAAATGTGTAGTTAAAATGCAGTGCTATCTTCTTCTTACCCTGCCGAACAAAGTTTTGGATCTTGAACACTGAGTGAGCTATAATAGAGAGCCAGTTGAGGTTGTACTTTTAGTTTGCATGCCTACTTTTGGTTTTCTAAAGCGATTTTTTTTAAGGGATGTGTAATATTATGTCCTGTATCATTGTACATCTGAGAGGACTTTATTAGACCTGTTTCAGGTCAGGCTCTAGGTATGATGATACTGAAACTGTTGTGGTTTTGTTTTTGTTGTAAATAACACAGGTTATTTAATAACACTCCACTCTTACTTTGGGAGAAAAATTCAAGACAAAAGCTTTCAAATATGATCCAGGTTTTTTTTTTTTTCCTGTGTGATTTCTCTAAATTCATTATCTCTAAAACTTTTGCATTGTGCATTTATTTCCCTGTTCTTAAGCAGAATACTGCTGATATATTAATAATAGGATTATCTGGCCGTGTCTCCCGCATTTTAATTTCTAGAATTTTTAACAATTTTAGGTATTGCTTTGGCATC
This sequence comes from Spilogale gracilis, assembly GCA_004023965.1. Taxonomy (NCBI): domain Eukaryota; kingdom Metazoa; phylum Chordata; class Mammalia; order Carnivora; family Mephitidae; genus Spilogale; species Spilogale gracilis. The sequence continues at coordinate 6,728 of PITA01034518.1, read as the reverse complement.
ACAAAGTATTGGAGGATGCCCAGAGGACATCTTTTTCTGCAGAGGAAATGCAAAAGATTCAGAGAGGCAATAGTCGAAAATTCTTTATAACTATTTTAATGACTTTTAAGTCTCTCCCAATTATTTTATCACTTCACCCATGGAGTTTGCTTTGGAAACAAATATATCAGCAATTCCCACTTGCATCTCAGAGGCCTCTTCTGTGTGTCTGTGGATGCAGATGGTGTCCTCAGAGAGGACCTAAGCCCTACACCTTCCTCTGCAAAAATACAGCCACACTGCGGTGGACCATACCGGACGGCATCCAAGTTCAATCAAACCATGTGTTTACAGAGACACTTCCCTGTGAGTTTGCAGACAGGGTCCCGGAGTGGATCTTTGGGCCCTTAAAGTATCTAATTTTCATTATTATTTCCTGAGGACCAGCGTCTCGTGACACTGACACTTCCTTTCAATGCTATCCCCAGCCTTTCACCAAAAACAAGTTCCAAAAAATAAGTGGCTGAAAGGTCAGTAGTCCAGAAAAAAATGAAAGAGATGGTAAATCCGGTGAAAATCAGGTTATGTGAGAGAGGCCGGTAAATACACAGTATGTGCATGTGTGTTTTTCTTACCGCAATATCCAGGCAATCAAGCAAACCCTCTCAATGTGTTTATTTCTTATGTGGTTCGAATGACTAAGCTCATTTATAATCAAAGAGCTGCTTACCAAAGGTCACCCTAAGGAACAGGAGAATTTTTAACTTTAAATGGAATTTATAAAACTTAAAATGATAAAAAATATATATATTTATAAATTGTTACAAATTACTGAAAAAGGGATACGAAAACCTCTTCGAGGATGAAGGATTTAAGAAGGCAGAAAGCTGAGATCTCCCTGATACAGATGACAGGAAAATATATTCTGTATTTGTCACATTAGAAAATGAAAATAAATTTCTCCCAAGTAAATAAAAATATAACAGCATTCTCAACTTGCAAAGCCATTTGTGCGCCAAGCTTCTTTTAATACCACTGTAATTTTTTTATAAAAGTCGCTCAATTTGATTGTAATTAAATATGTAATGAAAAAGCACTGCTTCAGGGAAGCGATGCAAGACACTCTCTGTTAATGTATTTCCAACTGACTTTGCATCAAACGAAAATGATACTCTGTGTAAGCCCGGTCTTAATAGAGAATTTGTTTAGGCAATTCTGTGCTTTTTAAAGGGAACTTGGGTGGATACAGGCATGCCTTTGAAATAGTGGCTGAGTCTTCTCAGACCATGACATACCTAAATAAAATGGATGGTACGCATACAGTGATAGAAGGGATCTACTCTGGTCATTTAACTCGTGTCAGCTAATTACAGACCTAGCACAAACATGAACAGGTTTCAAAACCTTCCTGCCTGATTTTCCGAAGCTGAGCTGCAGGGATGAGCAGGTCTGTATCGTTTCACACGGCCTTAAATAATGCCGGGCTCAGTGCCTCTTTAGAACCTGCTCAGTTGTGAGTACAATCTCCAAGCCACTGGGAAGATAAATAGATCAACCCAGGTATTATCCAGTTGGAGAAATTCCCGTCAAAGTCAAATGCGTGAGAAGTCACCTGGGATGAAATGGAAACATAAGCCTCTGTTGGAGAATGTGACAAAAGGCGAAATGCTTCCAGGGACAGATCTGCTAAAGATGCCTAGGAGGTATTTGTTGGGTGTGAAGGTTTCCCAAAGGGTAGAATTGAGGTGAGTGGGAGACAAACCAGTCTAAGGTGGTAGAAAAAGAAAAGCACGGTAGTTCTGAGGAATGTTTCTACGATCTCCTCAAAAGTAGCCTCCAACCTTCGACCCCCAAGCCTTAGGAAGATTTTCATAGCACAGAAGTTTCTCAGAGCCCCTTCTCCCTCACCTCCTTTCCACTAGAATGCCCTGTCACTTGCAATCTGATGATTAGGGCTAATGTATTGTGTCCTGATATGGCAGATTAAAAATGAAATCAATAAATGCCTAAAACAAATGGGCTTTTGAGATGTCCCATTCAATCTGGGTCTTTAAGGGTGAGGTGAGAGGTGGGAGAAGGAAATCAGGAGGGGAGCGGGGAAGGGAACACTTAAGTAATCGATTTCCATCCAAAACGCTGCGTGTAGGATGCGATTTCAGGGGACCTGTCCTTCCCTTTTCAGGGATCTGCCTTAAATAACAAGAAGAGCCAGAACAGTTCATGCTGCTGAGCCCCTCTGGGGGTGTGTGTGTTTATTTTTTTCCCACCATACCATTTGGGTAAGTGAATGGGGTCTATAGCGTGCAGTATTTAAATCTTCAAGATGTGAACTTGTCTTTCTAAAGTATGTTCCAACAAAGTGAGAGTGCCAGGGTCCAGACTCCACCCCGAATCCCATCTCACCTGCCAGTAAATTAAAGGTAAATTTCCCCCTGAGCTGCCTGCCCCCTCCCCGGTAGAGGTTGCTGAGACCTCCGGGTTCACCGGGGCACCGCTCTCATGAGGCTGAAAAGGAGATGGCTGGGGTCAACTCTGCTCCATTGCAGGATTCAGAACTGTCCCTGCTGAATATGTTTCCCATGTAAATAAACTATGCTATTAAGGTGCAAATTGCAACTTTTAAGTAATGATTGCTAATAGTCTAATGTTTACTGCCACACAAGGACATTCATGAAAACAAAATCTGCATTATTCATCTCCATATTAAATAAACAAAATAAATTGAGGGAGCTGTTCTTCCCTGCAAGACTTTCCTCAGATCTGAATTATCAGATAGCTGATGAGACTCAACGAGAAGGAAATATTTAATCTCTTTGGGCTAGCAGAAGCAGAATCCTACAACTTATATACACTTTTGATATTTACAAACCCCAAAGATTTTGTATTCTATTACACTTGGCTGGCATTATAGAAAAACAATAGTTTAGGGGAGTAAAATAAAATATATGTATTACACATGTCTGTGTACAAAGGCTGTGACAGACTGGAGAAAATAGAAGGGTTTACAGCGGAAGTCTGCAATTTTAAATTTTTAACTACTCTGTATCCTGCAAAATACAAACAAATCAAAACACTGCTCTGTTTCATTTTACCTTTCTGCCATCTTCTCTATCTGCCCTAAAATAGATAAGGGGAAAGATGCTGCTAGAAAATTCTGCAATATTCTTAGGTGAAAGTGAATGCATTTTAGTAGCAAGTAAAATATACATCTAAGGAAGCGGAGCACACACACACTCACAGGTACACAGACCCCTGGGGTACTATAGGCTGTTTTCTGAACTTTTTTTCCTTGCCCGAAGTAATAGTATGGTGGAAGAGCATAGCTATAGAAAATCAGGAAGAATGACATTTCAGAGGGAAATGTTCTGACTTAGCTATTTCCTTAAAGAGAACTGCCTACCTCACAACCCTTCCCTTAAAGGGGGGTTTATAACAAATAAAGACTGAAATTTCCCACAACTTATAATATCATCTTGTTTATTACAGCTGCATACTTGCTTTATTAGAAAGTTCTGTAACTGATTCCTTGAAACATGGAACTTAAAACTAATACTGCAAAAGAATCAAATTGCCTCGAACAGTTCTTGGGAAAGAGTCTCAGCTCTGATTCACTCATAGGCTTTTTCTATCTTACATTATTCATTAATCAAGCTAGAAATCAAGCTTTCAACATCAGTCTATGAGAGTAATTACTTACAGTTGTGCATCGTGTTTATTTTCAGGCAGTGATAAAAGTTAGTACAGCCTAGAACCCACCTTGTTCTTTTCTCTGCATGCCAACTGGCTCAAGAACCCCAAAGGGGCTAACTTTACTCATCACCTCAGCTATAACAGAGAAAGCATCAATGACTTTGGTGGAATAAGACCTTGCATGAAAAAAATGTCCATTTTATTAAGATGTGAGCAAATAAATACTGTAAGAGGGGCCTCATTATATGCAAAATGAATCATTCCCTTTCAGCTCCACCAGGCTTTCTACTTTTTTCAGTGAAAATAATAAAGCCATGAAAACAAACATATAAAGACAGTAGGCATACAATAGGCCAGAAAACTGAAATTGCAGTCACAACTTTCTAACACACACACACACACACACACACACACACACACACACTACAGTAAATAGATAAGCCAGTTCCAATAGATACGAGCTTAATGAAAAGGATCTAATTTAAATAATGTGATACAACATTATGTTACATACACCTGGATCCTCATTGATCAGAGGATAATTATAATCAAAGTAGTGCAATTCTGAGCAATGCACTTTTTATAATGAGCTTACCAAGGGAGACATGTCCAGTCATTCTGGTAATTTAAATTACTGCCTAGTTGTTGATGGCCTTTACCGGAACAACAAGGGGGGGAAAAAAGAGTAATTTTCAGGGCAGTATCACTTCTTGCTGGACTGTTGCCCAGGGTTCTCTTTTGGGACAATAAGGACGTTATCTCTAATACTCTAGCTACATGAAAACTTGAGCTGCTAGAACTAGAAGGAGCACGCTTACTTTTCCTGGGTCTAGAAGCCCAGTACACACCCCAATGCTGTCAGATTGCAGGACAATCTAAGATTTTTTTGTTTTGTGTTTTTGTTTTTGTTTTTGTTTTTAAATAAGTGAGTTAAATGTAGATAGGGATAGGGACGGGAGGGAGAAACTGTTTTCAAAAGAGATAGCCAGAGTTGAAAAAACTACACCTCACCAACTAGGCAAGCTCTAAATATACACAGCCCTGAAAATATTTTAATTATTTTGCTTTTAGGGAAACAGTTGGAAAACACACGAATCAATGCTTTATAAATGATATTTCCGCATGCAATTTGAACCAATCTACGCATGGTTACGGAAGCAGTTCTGCACTCTGAAGGGGAGATAATTGGGGATATTTCAAAGCACATGGAGTGCCATTCAGGCTGGAATTGGGCCATGGTGGAGGGTGAGGGCTGGTGGTCCAGCAGGTTCGGACACAAACACCCACTTTGCCCAGATTTGTAACTAACTTTGGATTTGTTCTACCGGTGGCTTTACAAAGTTTACCAAAGTGTTCCCCCGAACTTCTCTCTAATGTTTCACTCATGTCACAACAGAAGGAAATGTGTTGTTGGGTCTGCAGAATACCAGCCTAAAGGGATGCTGCCTAAAACATGAGGGTAAAGACAGAGACTGGGTATGTGTTCGGCGGGGGGTGGGGGGGTGGGGGGTGGAACTTTAGCTTTTTGCTAAAGCCCTGATTCAACTAAAGGACACAAAGAAATAAAAACGCCCACATTAAAAGCCAAACAAGATAATAATTGTGCTAGTCTGGCTCTGAATCTAGAGGGCAAGGCTTGCGTCACCGGCACTCTGAGTTACCATGGTGAGTGATTTATTGATATATATCAAGAATGAATAGATCAAAGGCAGCAAGATGACAGGTGATCAATCAAATGTCAAATCAAAACTAGCAATCAAGTGGAAAGCTGATTTTTCAGTGGGTGGGTCTGGCAGGAGAGAAATGAACTTTCATATTACACTTCCGAGAAACAAAACCCCAGCATACTATTAAAAAAGCAATTAAGCAACCCAAAAGAAAAAAAAATCCTTTAGAAGGTCTATTGTACTGATCCATTAACCTGTTCCTCTTTTTTGGGGCAGGAAGGAAGGAGGACTGGAATAGGAAGGATTCAGATGGGATACCATACAAATCAATTTACAAAGTTTGTAACTCTCTCTGGGCAAAGAAAATCCAGAGCTATTTCAATGTTCTCCTGGGTCTTTTGCCCCCCTTTTTTAAAGAGAAAGAGTGTTGATTAGATTTCCAAGCATATTTAGAAAGCATATTCAAAGGTTCATTCCTTTCCTGGGGTGGATTTTTTTCCACCTTGGCGATGAAAGTTAAACTCTCATTGCTTGCCCCAAAGCCAGTCTGCAGCCCAGGGTTTGGGCATGTCTCACACTTCAGCGCCCCAAACCCCAGCGAGAGGAGACGCAGTCCCTTGAGGCCAGAAGCCAGTGGCATTGACCATGCGGAGGGATGCGGGGGTGTTAGGACCATCTCCCTACCCCGCACCCCAAATCCTCAACCCAACTTTGGCCCGAGAGGCAAGAAACAGACTGGGAGAAAGTTAGGGGTGGGGTAGAGGGTGGAGGAAAAAAAGTTTAAGGAGGGAAGGCTTGGTGGGATAGCTTTCCCCCCACCCAACCGGAGCCTGCACAGGGGAGGATTTGGGAGATGGAAGAAGGAGAGAGAGAGAGAGAGAGAGAGAGAGAGAGAGAGAGAGAGAGAGAGAGAGAGAGAGATGGGGTTATTCGCGGGGCAGAGAGGGGCGCCCGGAGCGAACTCCCCCCACAGCTCAGGGGGTGGCGTCCTGGGGCACCCGGGGGCTAGGAGGGCGGGCGAGGAGCTCGGCGCGCCCGGCAGCCCCGAAGCGGAGCCGATTCTCTTACCTGCCGCCCGCTTGGGTGCCTGCTGTTTCCTCCTTGGCATCGCTCTACTTCGCTCCAGTCCCACTTCTGGCGCCCCAGCCCCGAGCCGCGCGCGGGGGCCCGCTGCTCTTTCGCCTCTCTGGGTCTCCTCCGCCTCCTGCCCGGTGGCTCCTAGGGCGTCACTCGGCCTCTGTCCCCCTGGCGATCCCCCCTGCAACTCCTCCACCACGGGCCAGAGACCCCCCTCTCCGGGTGGCAGACACGGGTGGCTTGTGCCGGCTGGTTTGAAGTAGAGGTTGGTTCTGCCTTGTTTGTTTGTTTGTTTGTTTTGGATTTTTTTTCCTC
>PITA01034517.1:0-11534 GCA_004023965.1 Spilogale gracilis | reverse complement strand
TATTCTTTGGTTAGCAGGTTAGTGCCTCCTTCCTTCTTCTGTCTTTCAAAGCCAATAGTGTAGCATCTTCCAATCTCAACCTCTCTCTCTCTCTCTCTCTCTCTCTCTCTCTCTCTCACACACACACACACACACACACACACACAAGACCTCTGCTTCCATCTGCAATCTCCTCTTTCACTCCTCTGCCCCCCCTTACTGGGCCCTCCCAGGTAACTCCCCTATCCACGTAACTCAGGATAATCTTCCTACCTCAAGATCCCTAAGTCAATCACATAGGCAAAGTCTGTTTGTCATGCTTTACCACAGTCCTTGGATATTCAGTTATGTTTTTCTTCTCAGTCTTTATTCTGTTTCCAGTTTTGGAGGTTTTTACTGATATATCCTCTAACTCAGATCTGTTTTCCTCAGCCATGGCCAGGGTTCTAAGAAGCCTTTCAAAGACTTTTATTTCTACAACAGTGTTTTTGATCTCTAGTGTATTTTTCTTTTCTTTTTTTTTTTTTTTTAAAGATTTTATTTATTTGACAGAGAGAAACACAGCCAGAGAGGGAACACAAGCAGGGGGAGTGAGAGAGGGAGAAGCAGGCTTCCCGCTGAGCTGACAGCCTGATGTGGGACTGGATCCCGGGTCTCCGGGATCATGACCTGAGCCGAAGGCAGTCGCTTAACCAACTGAGCCACCCAGGCGCCCCTCTAGTGTATTTTTCATTCTTTTTTAGATTTCTGTCTCTTTTCTTACATTATTCACCTGTTTTTTACTTTATCCATAGAGTTTTGGCATATTAATCATAGTTATTTTATATTCCCAGTCTGATAATTTTAACCCCCCTGCCATGTTTGATTCTAATGCAGGCTTTGTCTTTTCAAGGGGTGTTTTTGCCTTTCAACAGGTCTTGTACTTTTCTCTTGACAGTTATATATGATGGACTGGATGAAATAGGCCCTTTTTTAATGTAGTGTGTAGGGGTGGGAAGGAAGAGAAGCATCTATGGGTCTATAATAGTTTTCAGTGTTTCAGTAGTCCTATGTCCCTAGAATATGAACCTCACAAGTTTTTCTCAGGTTTTTTTTTTCCTCCCCACTTAAGTGGGAGAGGATGGCTAGAGCTGGATTTGGGTATTTCTTTTTCCCTAGGAGAGTTATGCTCTGGTAATACCCCAGAATGTTAGACTCATTAACTGGTTTCTCCTGAGGGCAAGCTTTGTTAAGACAAACAGAATGCTCTGCTATATTTTAATTCTTCCCTTTTTCTTTCCTTAGCAGAAGCATGAAGGAATATTTACTGTGAGGACCAGATCAAGGTTTTGTGAAGTAAATCTCACAAATTATGGAGACCACCCTATAATTAGAACCTCCCAGAATTTTTAACTCTCATACTTGTCCATGTTGACTGTGTGGAAGATTTTCATTCATGACATCTTCAAAACACAGTTCTATCTCAGAGGATTCTATGACATGATAGGAGCTAAACCATCAAGATTTTTTTTAAAGCTATTAACACAACAATTCCAAATCTCACTTCGATAAACGCATCAACAATGTGACTGTAAGAAATATTGCTCTAGATGAGATATTTGAAAACTGATTAAGAAAAGTGAAATAAGCTTCTGAGGGAGGATTCTAAACCACAAACAAAAATTTGTAATTAAAAAAATTATTGATCTAAGCTCTCAAGATAGGATTCAGGAGATTGTATGATATCTTTAAATATTAAGCAAAATATAGTAAATATTAACATTTTCCAAAGGTAAGTGTCCTTAATGTCCATCAGATATACAAATGGGCCTGAACTACAGATAAACAATAAGCAAACAAAATTCCTATTGCTATAAGAAAAAAAATAAGAGAAATGCTATAACAAGACAAAACTAAGATGAAATTTCATCCCTCTTATGATTATACATTTTATTAATAATCCTATATACAAATCTGTGGATTTGTGTGATGTAGGAAGGAAATTGGTATTATTTTTACAAATACTTAGTGCTTTGATGACAATAGCACTCCCTGAATCTCAAAAGAATATCTCCTAAACGTAGCAAGCTCATTATAGTAAGTTTATCGCTAAATCTCAAATTTTTGTTTTTTGTTGTCACTGATATGATTATTACTATTCTGGTATAGCACACAAACTAGAGTTGTTTTACGTGGCAATTTTAAGATCTAAGTTTATTATGTAATTTTTCATACAAATATGCAAAAATAAAATATAATTGCTACTGATTCAAAGTTATTCCTATGCAAAATTCGTGTTTATTGAAAATTATAATGCAAATTTAAGTTATGCAGCTCTGCATTGTGCTTCTTTAGTAAATGAGTGCTTTTTTTGTTGTTTTTAGCTATAAATGTCTACATAAATTAGAATAATTTCTCTATATTTTAACCATAAATGCCTCCATAAAGTGTGACTAATGCTTTTAATGTGATATTATAATGTTAGTACAGAAAAAGAATCCAAGCAAATCCTTGTGAAAGTAAGGAAAATAACCGCCAGAGCTTTAGTGGCAGCCTCTTTTTCATATTGTCTGAACAACACTTCTGATTCCCTGGCAATGCATTTCCAAGTTATCTGAAGTTACTTCTGTCTATTCAGAGTACTTAACATTTTTTTTTTACTAGACTTTGTCTTCTAATCCTTTTATTGAATCTTTTGTGTCCTTTCCTCATCCTCTCCTTGAATTCTCACAATGGTTGCAAACTCTTGATAGAAGAACTCCAAAGTTGTTTATAGGCTTGTATCTTTACTAACATTACAAAGCAGCTCTAAGCCCAGAGATGCAACACAAGAGAGGAACTGTCCAGAATGAAGAAGCAAATGCTCAACAGAAATTAGAGGAAGGAATTGATAAATACATATTCTAATATGTTTGGAAAGTGGCTATGGATTAATTTTATTTTTAAGAGTTCAGAGCCCACATTTCTTGACTTGATGAAGTATATATGCCAATTTTGGGAAAACCCAGCTTCACTCCACAGAAAGACAGCCAATCCAATAGACATGAAACTATTAAGTCATAAATTATAAGTGGGACTCAAAGTGGCCATGTTGCCACTTGCATATTGCTTCATTTCAAACACAAGTTGGGCTTTTCTGGTGCTAACAGAATAAATTGCCATTTCTGATTTCTATTCATACAGATGAAATAAATACTTGACTTGAGGTTCAGATATAGCTTAAGCATGACTCATGTCAATACATGAACTAAACTGAATTTTCCTTTCTCCATGAGCCTCCAAAGATTTTTGACAATCTCTAATTCAGATGGTGATGCTCTTAAGTCATTTGCATCATAAAATAATGAATTATCTTCTGCTTCCCCTTTCCCCTCACTTTGAACAGATTATAAAATATCATTTTTTTATTTGTTTGCTTGTCACACAACCACACTCTTTGGGCCGCTTCACTGGTGTTAACTTAATCCACAATCTACCTCTCACAAGGACTCTTTTTTAAAGCTTTTTGTTTGTTTTCTAGAGTCTCAGGTTTAAAACGTCATGCAATGTATCATATTTTACAAATAGATTGAATTAAGATACACACCTAATAATAGTATTACTCCAGTAAAAACACTTGACCTAGCCATTTGTCTATTTCTTCCGTCACGGAAGACAAATGCACAAATGAATAAACAAAAATCTGTAGCTCATCTATGTGTTACAAATAGCTGTTCATATTCTAGGTGTTCATTTCATTTAAAAAAATGAAAACAGCCTAGCCTGCCCTTAAGATGTCTACATTGTAATAGCTTTGCTTTGAGAATTGCCTCCACCCTTATCACCGCCTAAAAGATTCTAAAGATTCTTCATGATCTGCTTCTTTCTCCCTCCTTGAGGATAATCTTTAGACATTGCAGTAATGACTTAATTATAATTCCAGGAATTCACATTGGCATTTTGCTCATTCCTTTTTGAATAAATTCTTCTTTCTATCCTAAATGCCCTTCCCCATTCTTGATCATTATTTCTTCATAATGCATACTTTGAAAAGAGTTTTCTGATATCATCTCTCCCTAACACAGACTTCCACCGTACAACCTCTTAGACATATTTTTTATGGTATTTGGCAAGTTATTGTTATCTGTCCTTCCTTCAGTTATCTTTCCTTATAGAAAATGAAAAATTAGTTTTATTAGGGGAAATTCTGTCTTATATTTGACTTCTTGGCATTTATCAAAGTGCCGAGGATATTATGCATAATTGAAATATATGAATGAACTTATTTTTAAACTGATAATTGTTCCAGTTTCTTATTCCACTCTACTTAATTGTGCTCAGTTTACCAAATACTTAAGGAGAGTGTCTAATATGTTCAAAAGTATAGTAATTTGTTTATTGTAGCAAAGGCAGATAGCAGGGCAGATGGTTCTTCCTTTCCAATATTTTCTTTTATGGCCCGAGAGTACATGCTAAAAATTTTAATAAATTAGGATTTCATAGAATTTTAAACTTCCTGGAGACATTCTACCATACGGGAAAGTTTTCACTATAAAAAACAAAAGATATCATATAACTTTTATATATTATTTTTAAAATCTGGCATCATGGCAAGAAATTACAAAAACTTAATGAGCTCAATATTTAAATACTGATACCACATCTACTAAAATTAAAAGAGGTAGTCACAGAATTCTTGGGAAATTCTGTTAATTCAAAACCTATGCACGCATAACAACCAATTATGTAGTAGCAAAATTACTTTTCTCAACCTCGTATGTAAAACTTTGGGTTTACATGCCTTGATTTTCAATCTCCATGTTTCCCAGTCCAGCATGGTATGTGGTGAATGTTCATATTATTTATATCCACTCTCAGATCTTCTTACATAGAGCCACTGTTTCTTCTTTGTATAGTTTTTGGGCCTGCCCCTTGGTGGTTCTATTTTTTTTGCTTCCAGTATCCAGGAACCACATGCCATGCAGATGATTATTTCAATCTAGTTTCCTCTCAACGAAGGACATACTTGAGACTTTTCAGCCTCTCTGACATCTCCAGAAGAAGGAGACTATTCTTATGAGGGTTCACGCTCTTGTTGTTATGCTCTACTGGCCCTCCAAAGACATAGATACTCACTTTGTTATCCAACTTCATAGCACTCTATATTTCTTTCCTCTATTATTGGACTAGTAGCATTTATTTCTTTTAAAGATTACATGGATTTCCTCCAGGGCCCTATTGCATATGCCTGAGAAAGGATGATTGCTATTTGGAGACAATATTATTGCTAACCAGAGAATTAAAGATCTCTCCTTTTTTAATCTCCAAATTTATTCCACATTTTGTAACAGACAAATTAGATTTTAGCCCCAATGGCAGAGAAACTCTTGGGAATAGTGTAGTGTCTAGCAGATTTTAAATGTCAATGGCAAGTTCACCAGAATACTCTCAGACATGTTTCTTCAAGCACTGAATTTGGACAAAAGGTAAAGTCAATGTCAAATGTCTTTTTTCACAGACTTCATTCAAAACTGGGGCAGGAACGTAGCATATGAAAAAAAAAATAGAGGAGACTGGCGGGCAAGGGATGCTTAAAGCCTTTTTGCATGAGCACTTTGTAGTATGATTCCTTGGCTCTTCACCCTAAGGACTTCTCACTTGCACATTAATAATAGATTGGACATGCTAGATTTTAGGACAAATTTTTATTCAGCTCATTGAAGATGGGGCTGCAAGCTAACTGAAATTAAAAGATGTTTTTTCTAAATCCAAGAATTTTCTGTATTTCCAAGGAAGTAAAATAACCTGAACATAGAGATACTACAAACTAATATTCTTAATGTATTTGAAATAAACAAATGTCTCCATAAGAAACACTTAAAGTATCTGTCATTAGCAGGCTGGACCTAAAGAAAAGTGGTAGGAAGGAGGGTTGCCTCCTGTCTTATAAATAATTTAGATAGATGTTAGGCTAAAAAAAAAAAAAAGCAAAATTACAATTACAATGACTAATTGCCTATTAAATATCTATTCATAATAAGACTGAAGATGTTGGGTAAAAAATCTGCTCTAGGGCATACACAACCATCAAAACAGTGACCATAGATATTTACCTTGCTGGATCTCTCACTGCCTAGTCAGTTGATTGTAACTAATATGACCATGTATTCTAGTTTAGCCAAAACAGTGTTAATTTATAACAGTTTCCTCGCACAACAGATCCTCTTTTTCTTTTGAAAGTATCACAGTTTGGGGGTGCCTGGGCAGATCAGTCAGTTAAGCATCTGAATCTTGATCTTAGCTCAGGTCATGATCTCAGTGTTGTGAGATCAAGCCCCGAGTCAGGCTGAGCTTAACATGGAGTCTGCTTGAGATTCTCTCCCTCTCCCTCTGCCTGTCCCCTGGCTTGTACACACCTCAAAAAAAAAAAAAAGTGTTGGGGTGCCAGGGTGGCTCAGTCGGTTAAGTGTCTGCCTTCAGCTCAAGTCATGATCCCAGGGCTGTGGGATCGAGCCCCGCATCAGGCTCCCTGCTCAGAAGGGAGTCTGCTTCTCCTTCTGCCCTTCCCCAGCTTGCGCTCTCTTGCTTGCTCACTCTCTCCCTCTCTTTCTCAAATAAACAAACAGATAAATAAAATCTTTCAAAAAATGTCATGGTTTATGCAATAATATTATAGTCCCTCTAGTTATGATAGATATCTAGGTTTATTTATTATTTTTAAACACAAGGTATCAGCCAATGTCCCATGATTTTCATTGGTTTGTCAATGTTAAACTTTTATGAGCATGTGAAGGACAATTCTGAGGTTCGAGGAAATGAATATCAGAGCTTTTTAATACATGATAGCTATAGTATCTAGAACCTTCTTTGTCTTTTTGTTTGTTTGTTTTTAAGTAAACCAGAAATCACTCAGTCATTAACTATTCAACAAATATTTTCTTGTGTTTTGTGTGAGGAGATTATATGGTGTGTCCTAAAGACATAAAGATTTAGGCAGAGAGCCTCCTCTGGAGAAACTATTTCTAGTGTAGGAGACTGATAAAGAAGTAAGCAATTACCTACAGTATCATTGCTATGATTAAAGTTTGCACATGTTGCTTGCAATTGGAATGTGCGGAAGAGGAACCTATTCTAATATGAGAAGTTAAGAACTATAAGAATGCCTTCCCAAGGGAAACAACTGAGAGGAAAAGATAAGAATAAGTAGGCTCATAAAGAGGAAAGGTGCCAGAAAAGACATTCCAGGCAAATGAATTTGCCAATAAAAAGGCACAGAGATGAGTAAGAACTATAAGAGGAGTTTATCTTGAGTGGTTAGAAATAGAGCAGAAGCAGTAGGCAAAGAGCCCATCATGAACCCTGGATTAACGAGGATCTTTGATTATAAACAATAGTAAGGACTCTCTTATTTATGCAAAAGCAACAATAACAAAGCTAATTGGAAACATCTGCTACATATTTTAGAATCAACGTAAAAGCTGAGGACCTGATTCTCAGAAAAAATTTAAGATGAGAGGATTCAAACAGAAGTAAGGAGTGACCAGGTCTTGATTCAATCATTCCAACCCTTTTCCACTCATTTCTGTCTCAAAATGTAATGCCCAGGAGGTAAAGAACAGTTTGACAAGTGTGAGTCCCATGTCCAATGTAGTCTCTGCCCCCAAGGATGCTGCATGCATCATAGGAGAGATAATCACAAAAGAAAAATTGAGGTACTGGTTGCTGGATAAGTGGGGATTGATATTGGTCTGGTGACAACACCAGATTCCCTCCTTTAGGGATACAACATAAAATATGATTTAATATAGGATTTGCATCCCAGCAAGACAGACTGCTTTATGAAAGGGACAAATCAGAGAAAAATCAAAGCACTGTTACCAAGGAGGGGAGGACTAATGTTTATCCTATGAAAATGGCAGATTATGGGCACCTGGGTGGCTCAGTGGGTTAAAGCCTCTGCCTTCGGCTCAGGTCATGATCTCAGGGTCCTGGGATCAAGGCCCACATTGGGATCCCTGCTCAGTAGGGAGCCTGCTTTCTCCTCTCTCTGCCTGCCTCTCTGCCTACCTGCGATCCTTCTCTGTGTCAAATAAATAAATAAAATCCTTAAAAAAAAAAAAAAAGAAAAAAGAAAACAGCAAATTCCCTCCTTTGTGGATTCACTACAAAGTTTGGACTTCTGTCCCATCAGATTTAGGACACAAAGGGGACGTATGGAAACTTTGTGCTTTAGAAAAATCTCTGTGATAGTGTAGTAGAAATGGTTTATAAACTCTTAAGACTCAAGCAAGAACAAATCAAGAAAGAAAGAACTGAGCTTTCCTTAAAATAGAAGTACAGTGTATGAAAATATATTCCCATAGATGGCATCCATTTCTGAATACATAGAAGTTATCGTTAAGGAATGAATTTTTTTGGGTAAAATACATAAAGATGGATGGGTGGATGGATAGATATAAACATATAGGTCATATACATATATAAAAACACATAACCTATTATTATACACCCACCAACACTCCATTTCATTATTATGAGCCCTCATAATCTGCCATTATGAATGACTTTTCAAGTTTCACATTTTGATTGATAAAAATAGAAGATAGAGTTAACTCAATAGGCAATATGATAAAATAGTACCAAAAAATGGTTTTAAAGAATATAATTTAGATATCTATTGATCACGCTAGAAGTACATTCAAAAGAAATGTGAACTGAGAAGCAAAAAGATGTGAAATACAATCAAGATAAAATTTAAAATTATTGGGATTATAATAGTGAGTCACATATACTATACTGTCTCATTATTAGTAGAAAAACTAAAACTGCAAACCGTCTGTATTTTGAGAAAAGAGATATCCCATTTCGATAGGTAGTTTTGTAAAAAAGAAACAATTTTTCACTGCCTCCTATAAAAGCAAGTAAGTTCAAGTTCTTACAAAATACAGACTGATAGTCTTACAGAGTTGGGCAAAACATTCTTCCTAGTTGTTCAATCTAACTGTATATGCATTTAAAATGAATTTTAACACCTATTTCCTGTATTTTCCCTCTCTTCATGACACTGCTTTAAACATATACCCACTGCCTTTATCTTTTCATGCCATTTTGCGGTAAGGGTAATTAGGATTATAGGGAGTAATAGAGTAAAAGCAAAGATCTCTGAAATTTAGTACTAATTAATGTGTGAAACCTATTTCAACAGCCAAATGACTTATAATTGAATAATCTTATTTACTAAACTTTCTAAGTTACTATTAGTTTTGTGGCTGTTTCATCATTTCTTGCGCTCTCTCTCTTTCTCTATATATAGAGGCCTCTTTCTTAAACTTTCCTGCTTATAAACCTGATGTGCTCGTAGAGATCAGTTAACAAATTACATTTGAATAATTCATAAATTATTCTGAATAAGTGAATAGGATGGAAGAGAAAATGAGGGGTGAGAGATAAATGTCCTAAGCATGAGAAGCATTTTCTTTGTTTATGTCATGCTCAGGAATTACTCCATATGTATGCTGTTTTTTTTCAGTTTAGACCCCAAATCTTGACTGCAGTAGTCACATGGAATCCATTTAGTTTATATGCTAATCTAAAGAAAAAAAAAATCCATGGATCTATAAAACTGTGATGAAAGTTGAGAATCCTCACTTATAAAATGAGAACTAGGTCTGTATTGCCATGCAGTTTTTAAAAGCGTAATTGAATAGAATAAATTGCAAAAAAATGTTTATCTGGATGTTGTGATGGTTACAATGAGAGTGATCTCTGTTTTGAGTTGCTCCTGATGGTTATGGTTCTGTTGTCTCTTCATAGTCACATGTGCTAACTCGTCCAGACTTCCCTAATGTTTGTCCTTTTGTCTTTCCTATATATAGTTATGAAAGGTTTTTCATCTTTAATCTGCAATTTCTTAAAATTCGTTTTTAAAAACCGCTCCCAACTTTATTGCTAAAGGATATTTTCTTTATTTACAACAGAGAACATCTGTGTGTACAGCATCTGATGCTGCTCACTTGATATAATGTTAGAAGCACAATTTTACTTTTCCTTGCTACCAGTAGGATAACCCGTATCTTTCCTCCTGGAATTAGATCTATTCATGTTGGGTGAAGATTTCATAAGCTTCCTTTAATAATAGGTAAATCAATAGGTTTTTGATAATAATACTTTAATAAGCTTTCCTTGGGGGTGGGAAGCCAGAAGTTGCAGAAAATTGTAGGTAGAAAATAGTATTGTCAATTTGAGTTTGAGTTAAATTGTTCTATATAAGAAAGGAGAGATTTTAGATGTTTACAATTTGATGGAAAGTGGAGAAAGTCTCTGCTCATAGAAATCCTTGATATAATGTTTAGAAAGAAGCCTGATTTCGAGTGTGTGTGTGTGTATGTTTATGAATTAAATCTTATGTGCTGCTCAATGCAAACTACCTAAGTTTTCTTTATGAGATACACTTTAGTAGAAACCATGCAGCTCACACACTGGCTTGTACAGAAGTTTACATTTGGGAATAATCCAAGAACACTGTGGTTGCAATTCAGAGTTAAACTAGGGGCAAAATAGTGGCTGCCTTTTGGTCACAACTAGAATCCACAAAAGAAGATGCAGCCCTTAGCACCCTCACTATAACTGATGATACATCTAAATCTTAGCTGGGAGTTTGGTTTGAATACTGGTCCATTATATTTGATTTCAGTGTTATAAGAAAGTTAGCAAAGAAACTGAGTTGGCATATTCCTGCTTTGGGGGTCAGGGAAGTGACCTATTTAAGACATGATGCTTGCAGAACATTCTGTGAGCTAACGTGGCAGTATGTGCGATGTGCCATCAAGTCTCTTCTACTCTGCATTGAAAAACTCAAGTTTTCTGAAGATTTTGGGTATTCTCCTCAAAAGGCAGTTATGTACTGGTGGATTCTAGGACCTATGCTTTTGTCATCTGCTAAAACAGACATGTGAGGTTAACCTTTAAGACTGAAACTATGGGGAAACCTGGGTGGCTTAGTTGTAACCAAGTGCCTTCAGCTCAGGTCATGATCCCAGAGTCCCAGGATAGAGCCCTGCATCGGACTTCCTGCTCGGCAGGAAACCTGCTTTTCCCTCTCTCACTCCCCCTGCTTGTGTTTCCTCTTTAGCTGTGTTTCTTTCTGTCATATAAATAAAGAAAATCTTTAAAAAAGAAAAAAAAAAAGACTAAAACTATGTGCTATATCAAAAAAATAAAAAGTTGTGGTGAGAACTTGCCACTGCGTGAGAAAAGTGTCAGACATCAGAGAGAGAAACAATGACATTTGATACATTTTTTTTAGGAGTCATCATTAGGATTATCTACATTTTCAAATTCACAAATGCCCTATGGCTGACAGGACTTGAATGTGTTTTTGGTAATGAGGACCATTATAGGAACTTGTATGTCAAGTTTCTTACCAGACATCAACATCAAGAAGAAAAGACTTGCACATATATGTTAAGTCCTGAGAAATTTTTTTACAGGGAGAAATACAATAAGCAAATTGGGGACAGAATGTGGAAAATTGCGGCAGCCTGCACAAGCCTCTCTGACACTGATGCATAACAAGTCTTTCTGAAAACCTAGATTTT
>PITA01034516.1:0-11539 GCA_004023965.1 Spilogale gracilis | reverse complement strand
TCCCTGAGGAGGTGGAGAGAGACAGAGGACTAGAAGATATATTTGACCAACCCATAGCTGATAACTTTCCTAATCTGGAGAAGGAAACAAGCCTTGAGTCCAAGAAACAGAGAGGATCACTCCCAAAATTATTAAAAATAGATCAACTCCCTGACATGTAATAGTGAAGCATGCAAATCTTAGAGCCAAGCAAGATATCCTTAGAGCAGGCAGGGGGAAGAGTTTTCTTACATACAGAGGGAGGAGCATCAGAATAACAGCAGAACTGTCCACAGAGACCTGACAAGTCAGAAAGAGCTGATATGATATTCAGGGTATAAATGAAAAGAACATGCAGCCAAGAGTACTTTATTCAGCCAGATTATCATTCAGAATGGATGGAGAGATAAAGCACTTTCAGAATGGGCAGAAACTGAAAGATTATTTGACCACCAAGCCATCCCTGCAAGAAATATTAAAGGGGATTCTGTAAATGAAACTGAAAAGACACCAATTCACCAGGGGAATGTTGAAAAAGAAAACTAAACCTGGGCCATCACAATGTCTGAAGTCAAGCTCTTTACTACCAAGCATATCATCAAGAGAGTATGGTATTGATATAAAAGCAAACACACAGATCAGTGGAACAGAATAGAGACCAGAGAAAGGGACCATCAATTCTATGATCAACTAATCTTTGACAAATCACAAAGGAATATCCAATGGAAAAAGACAGTCTCTGCAATAAATGCTTGGAAAACTGGACAACGACATGCAGAAGAATGAAACTGGACCATTCTCTTACACTAGACACAGACATAAACTCATAATGGATGAAAGACCTCAAAGTGAGGCAGAAATCCAGTAAAATGCTAGAGAACACAGGCAGTAATCTCTTTGACACTGGCTAGAGCAACTTCTTTCAAAACACCCCTCTAAGGCAGGGAAAACAAAAGCAGAAATGAACTCCTGGGACTTCATCAAGGTAAAAAGCTGTTCACAACAAAACAGTCAACAAAACTAAGAGAGAGTCCACGGAATGTGAGAAGATACTTGAAATTGACATTACAGATAAAGGGCTGCTATCCAAGACATATAAAGAACTTATCAGACTCAACACCCTAAAAAACAATTAAGACAGTCAAGAAATGAGCAGAAGACAAAAACAGACACTTCTACAAAGAAGACATAGAAATGGCCGACAGACTCAAGACAAAATGTCCAACATCGCTACCCATCAGGGAAATACAAATCAAAACCACAATGACATACCAAATTTCACCTATCGGAATGGCCAAAAGCAACAAGACAGGAAGTGACAAGTGTTGTCAAGGCTGTGGAGGAAGGGGAATCCTCTCTCTGTTGGTGGGAATCCAAGCTGATAGAGCCATTCAGAAAACAGTATGCAGTTTTCTCAAGACATTAAAAATAGAGCTACTGTAAGAGGCAGCAATTGCACTCTTGTGTATTTATCCCTAAGATATAGATGGTGTGAAAAGAAGGGCTACCTGGACCCCAGTGTTCATAGCAGCAATGCCCATGATAGCCAAACTGTGCAAGGAGCTGCAATGCCCTTCAACAAATGAATGGATCAAGAAGATAAGGTTCATATACACAGTGGACTATCACTCAGCCACCAGAAAGGATGAATACTTACCATTTACATCCATGTGGATAGAACTGGATGGTATCATACAAAGTGAAATAAGTCAATCAGAAAAAGACGATCATCACGTGGTTTCACTCATATGCTGAATATAAGAAGCAGAGCAGAGGATCGTAAGGGATCGGAGGGAAAACAGAATGGGAAGAAATTAGAGAGGGAGACAATCCATAATAAACTCCTACATCTGGGAAACAAACTGACGGTTAGAGAAGAGAGTAGGTGGAGGGATGGGGAAACCAGGTGATGATTAAGAAAGGCATGTGTTGTGATGAGTGCTGGGTATAATACACAATTAATGAACACTGCATCAAAACCTAATGATGTGCCATAAGTTGACTAATGGAGCATAATAAAAAAGTCCTTGTTCTTTTTAAAATTTTTATTTTATTTTTTTTCAGTGTTCCATGATTCATTGCCCATTCCCCACACCCAGTGCTCCATGCAATAGGTGCCCCCAGTACCCACCACCAGGCTCTCCCATCCCCCCACCCCCTCCCTCCAAGTCCCTCAGTTTGTTTCTGAGTCCAAAGTCTCTCATGTTTCGTCTCTCTCCCTGAATTACCCTACTTCCCATTTACTTTCCTTCTCCTACTGTCTTCTATATTACCCTTTATGCACCACAAGTAAGTGAAACCATGTGATACTTGACATTCTCTACTTGGCTTATTTCACTCAGCATAATCTCTTCCAATCCATTTAGAAAACAATTTGTTAAAATACCAAACATAGAACGACATTTTTACTTAAGCTTTCTTTTTTATTTATTCTATTTTTGGTAAAACTTTGGACACAGAAACAAACTGAGGGTTTTGGAAGGGCAGGGGATGGGGGAATAGGTAAGCCTGGTGGGGGGTATTGAAGGCACATATTGCATTGAGCACTGGGTGTGGGGCATAAACAATGAATCTTGGAACAGTGAAAAATAAAAAAAATTAAAAAGTAGATTTACCCTATGACCCACTAATTGCACTACTGAGAATTTATCCGGAGGACAGATGTAGTGAAAAGAAGGGGCACATGCACCCCAATGTTCACATCAGCAATGTCTACAATAGCCAAACTGTGAAAGGAGCTTAGATGTCCTTCAATAGATAAATAGATAAAGAAGATGCGGTTCATACATGCAACAAAATATTACTGAGCCACCAGAAAGGATGAATACCTCACATTTGCATCAACATGGATGGAACTGGAAGGTATTATTCTAAGTGAAATAACTCAAGAAAAAAAGCCTATAATATGGTTACTCATATGTGGAATATAAGGAACAGTGCAGAAGAAAATAGGGGAAAGGAGGGAAAACGAAATGGGAAGAAATCAGAGAGGGAGACAAACCATGAGAAACTCTGGACACAGAGTACCATGATGAGGGTTCAGAAAGGAGGGAGATGGGGTTATGGGGTAACAGGGTGGTGGGGTTAACTAGAGCACATGATCTAATATGCACTGGGTGTTATACGCAGCTAAGCAATCATTGAAAACTACATCAAAACCTAAAAATGTACTATATATTAGGTAATTGAACCTAATAAAAAAGAAATATCTAAAATCTACAAAGAACTTACAAACTCAGCATCCAAAAATCAATTCATCCAGTCAAGAAATGGGGAGAACACAAGAACAAACATTTCTCCAGAGAAGACATACAAATGGATAACAGACACATGAAAAATACTCCACATCACTCAGCATCAGGGAACTACATATCAAAACCACAGTATGATAGGAATCTCACACGGAAGAGAATGGCCAAGATTAACAAGTTAGGAAAGAACAAGTGTTGGCATGGATGGGGAGAAAGGGGAACCCTCTTACACTGTTGGCAGGAATTCAGACTGGTGCAGCCGCTCTGCACATCCCACAGCGCAGGACACCTGGGAAGTGAGACACTCAGGCTACCAGATAGAAGAAACAACAATACCTGGAAGGGAAAGAAACCTGGTCACTTGGACCATCAGGACCCTCTGACCACAGATCCCAGCCCCAGATGCAGGTGCAGAGAGGTTGGGAAGTGATGGGTTTCTTGTAAGGCTCTGTAGCTTCTGTTGCTGTGAACAAATCCATACTTACTGTTTTCTTGCCTCTGAGTCTCAGTATCCCTTATAACGTCACACTCTGTGGAAATTTTTCAGGTACCACAGAGTGTTCATTAATTGAATAACTGCAAGATGCTAAATGACAGAAATGATCTTATTTTACCTCTTCTCCATTTAAAGATGTGATCCTGCTTATGAAATGACTTAAGTTTCAAAGGCATATTCCATGGGCTGTTATAAGGGAAGATCTGCTCCAGAGTCTAAGACAAAATCACACAACAATCAATATCTACACGGAGGCATTGCTCCCCTAAGTGGATGGAATATTATGCCTCCATCAGAAAAGATGAATACCCAACTTTTGCATCGACATGGCTGGGACTGGCGGAGATTAAGCTCAGTGAAGCAAGTCAAGCAGAGAAAGTCAATCATCATGTGGTTTCACTTATTTGTGGAACATAAGGAATAGCATGGAGGACAATAGGAGAAGGAAGGGAAAATTGAAGGGGGGGAATCAGAGTGGGAGATGAACCATGAGAGGCTGTGGACTCCAAAAAACAAACTCAGGGTTTTAGGGGTGAGGGGGATGGGTGGACGGGGATGAGTGAACCAGAAATGGTTTTTAAGGAGGGCATGTGTTCCATGGAGCACTGGGTGTTACCCAAACAATGAATCATGACACACTACATGAAAAACTAGTGATGTACTGTGTTGACTAAGAGAAATAATAAATAAATAAGTAAATAAGTAAATAATAAATAGGTGATTCCGTCCATGGAATGAGGTAGGTTTCAAGGCATATTCCCTGGGCTGTTATAGAGGAAGATCTGCTCCAGGGTCTAAGACAAACTTACACAACAACCACTATCAACAAGGAGGCATCAGTACCCCAAGTGGAAGCTGTGATTTCTCATAAATAAAGTAACACATAAACCCTTACTTCAGTGTCTACTCAAAGGTGACACCAAAATACTCTTTCATTCTGTAAATATCGCCATAAAAATACTGACAATAATGCACATTTCCATTTTATGTGTTCATAATGATAGTATTCTTCTTTACTGTCTTTTAAAGTAATATAAAATTATTTATCCATCTATCACCTATCTGTTCTATAGTCCTCCAATCTCTATTTGAAGTCTCTTCATCTAACTCAGTATTTATCCTATTGCCACAGGTCTTTCAGGGCTCTCAACATAATCCCCACAATCTCTTTTTAGACCTCTAACGTTTAGATACCAATAACCTCCATGTCATTAACACCATTTCCTTCAAGGTAATATTTGATCATCATTAACTCCACACCTGAGTTAGGGGCCATATCTGTGCAGCATGAGAGAAAAGTTACCCACTTTTCTTTAAAGCAAGTTCTTCCTCCCGGAGATAAGAGGCCCCTGTGTGAGGTGGATTTCTCAGGACAAGGGAGGCACCCTCCAAGCACAGGAATTATACCTGCAGATCAGAGTGGGTGCCTTGTGTTTGTGTCTCTGCACTTGAGGATAAAGATTCCCCTTCCATGCTTTGCAGACTCTTGGCAGACAAATCCCATCAGCAGAGACCCTCAGGATCAAACGTCTCTAGATGTCCCTATGCTGTGTCAGTAGTTGTTCACTTGGAAAGCTGTAAACACAAAATGTGGATCCCATTCAATATCTTCTTGAAAATATTTTAGATTAAAATTAAATTGTGATTCACTCATTTGTTCAGCATTTATATTTAGGCTCAGAGAGTGAGACCATCTATTGTCCAGTGTCCAACACAGTTCATAAACCAAGGGCACTCCCAGACCAACATGCCTTGTGAGTTCAACAAAGAGATTCTCACAGGTGGTCCTGGAAGGCCCACGGGAGCCTGACTCTGTCCCCGTCCACTTATGAGGACAGCCTCCCCTCCCACACGTGAAACCTTCTCCTCAACATCTAGGGAAAGAATCCATTTTCATGCAGAAGGAACTCACAGCTCTTTCATCAGACAGAGTGGGGTCTCTGGGGAAGGTAGAGCTGTGGTCTGGAGGAATATGACTTTCTAGGCTCTTCTCTGTGTCTGGTGACAGCTCCCCAATGAGATGGTCTCAGAAGTCAGACAAGGGACCATGGAGATGTTTGTGAGTCTCATAAATGACACGGCCTGAATTTCCTTGTCCTAGGTATCCTATCCCAGGTGCTGCTTCAGGAGTCAGGACCAGGAATGGTGAAGGGCTCACAGACCCCGAACCTCACATCACCATCTCTGGATTCTCCATCTCAAACAGTAATTTCCGGTGGAACTGAATGCACCAACCCCAAGTGCCTCAGTGCAGTAAATTGGTTCATAACGCTTAGATAAAGCACACATGACAGCCCATCCAACAAGAGACACATGTCCATCTCCAGAGTGACCTCCCATAACCAGTTCTTGCAACTGACTGATCTCAGTGCCACCAAGATCCTGGCCGTGTGTTACAGTGTGGAGACAGAGTGAGGGGATGTCAGTGTGAGCCCAGACCCAAAGCTCTCTGCAGGGACATGGGAGGGGCTGGGCTGCAGGGCCACTGTGGTCAGCAGAGGTGATCAGGTCACAGGAGGACAATCAGGACACCAGGGGGCGCTCAGGCCCACCACATATAGGGTAGGTCTAGTTACAGGGGAAGAAGGTGAATTGTTTTTCTTCTCAGCCAAAAAAATATGTACTGGTAGGTTTGGATTTTTACAGGTTTGATATTTTATTAGTAATATGTGTTACGACCAGTAGGCTTTATGTTGAAATAATTTTTAAACTAAAATATATTTTTTATGTTTTCTGGAAATGGAAGATGAAAAGTATATGTTCTGAAGAAATAATAATGTGTAAATATTTCCTCTTATCATTCCACATTCTATGAATATTTATTGATATTTATAACTGCAAGGCTATTGGATTTTAATATATAATTATAAATAATTGTGTACGGGGCGCGTGGGTGGCTCAGTTGGTTAAGCAACTGCCTTCGGCTCAGGTCATGATCCCGGAGACCTGGAATTGAGTCCCACATCAGGCTCCCTGCTCCGTGGGAAGCCTGCTTCTCACTCCTCCTGCTTGTGTTTCCTCTCTGGCTGTGTTTCTCTCTGTCAAATAAATAAAATCTTTAAAAAAAATAATTGTGTAGTCAAAAAATCTATAATCTATTAAATATTTCAATAAATATTATTATATATTTTAATACTATTTAATACTATTAAATCTTCTCATTAAATATTTTAATAAAATACTTCTATAAGTAATTCCTAATTAATAAAACTGATTGATGGGCAAAGTATCACTATTTCGGATTATCCATAACTGACTTCAATATAATTATTTACTACATATAAATTTTTAATTTTTCACTTCAATTGTACTCATTTGTTAGACTGTTCCCTTGATGGAATCATTATTGCTCTGTGTTTGAAAAGATGACATCATCCTGAGATTCTCCTCTGCACTCCTGCTTCTGCAAGGCTCTAGGAATCGCCCCCATCATGAGCAGAAGCAGCCTTCCCACATCGGTGTCCAAGGATGAGGGTTCTCTCCCATCTTAGATCTGGTGATTTCTTCATCATCTCTTCCCTCCTCATTATCCTCACCCAGCTCTTCTCCAAAACACACAACCTGACACTTCATCCATAGAAATTTGCTTGTCAGTCCTTCACATGTGTGACATATTTTGTCAGTTACAGTAAACCACAAGACATACTAGAATCTCCACGTGCTAGTCACAGTTATCCTGAGGAACAGATCCACAGCCCATTGACATACATCACTGAAGAGTCTGAGAAGTCCCATGATCTACTCTCACAAGGTGGAGACCCAGGAGGGTCAGTGATGTAATTCTCATCAGATTCTCAATGGGGTCAAATTGGAGAACCTGGGGACCTGAAGGTTTAACTGCATCCAAGGGCAGGAGGTGACCAGGGTACCCGCTCCAGCAGGCACACAGGGAGTAAACATGGGGGAAATCCCCCTTCCTCCACCTTTTATTCTATTCAGAACCTTAATGGATCGGATGGTGCCTACACACACAGATACAAGTGCCAATCTCTCTACAACAACATCACAGACACCCAGAGAAACCATGTTGTGTCTGTTCCCCCATCTCCTAGTCACTCTGACTGACAGAGTTTACCATCGCTCATCAACCGCCTGTAAACTGGGCCTCCATTTTCACCACCTTAATCACACTCATTCTGCAAAGAAAACAACACAGTCACAAATTCAGCATCTATGATACAAGTATCCTGCATGCAATCAGAAACATTACCAACTCTTGCCCAGAAGAGAAGGTGAAACTTTTCAATGGTGTTTTCTCTCCTCACTGATATCCCTCAGCCAAAATATTATGGTGGAAAATTAAGAATTCTTAAATGCAATGATATAAAAATCAGTACATCTTATGTTACTTGGAAAAGAAAAAAATGGAACAAAACATAGACCTACACATATTTCTTTTAAAAAATAAGGAGTATGTGTGCATGATAGCTAAAGTACTTACTTCTGTAACTGGAAAAGAAAGAAAACTGGAGTATATAGTTGTTTTCATGATTTACAAATGCTGTAGTCTCTTTGTTGTCAGCTAAATCCTAAACCACTCCAGAGCCATTACCTGGCAGGATTACCAACATCTCGATTCCAGAAATATCAAATGTTGACTCAAATTTGCAAAGTATTGCCACATAATTGATGCTGGAATGCTGTCACCATTAGAGAATATCTCTTGTATAAAACCAGGTACTCCAGGGAGGTGGAAAACATGATAAGCCTAGTGAGTTACACAATTAACTGGTGTCCAAATATCATGCAGAAACATATGTGAACAAGGTTCAAGTGTTTCTTCCCCTGATGTAATTGTAAGACTCTCCCCATGAGACCACATATGAAGGCTGGGAGAGAGAAAGCACTATAGCCGGACTGGGGACAATGAACATTTGGAAAAGTACTTCATATGACTTCCTGGTGTCCTCAGGATCTCTTCAGACACAATCAATTCTCCCATTGGGTGATGGAGTATCACTGTACATGCTACACTTCATGGCTTGGGCATTCAAATAACACCCACTTCAAAATGGGCAGCTCGGCTTCCATGGAAACCTAGTGACTCAGGCTTGAACCTATAGTTCCTATGATCCAAGAATAGGCCTGCAACCATTTCTCAAAAGAAGAACCATGATCTGCAAAGAATGGTATGGCTTTACTCACAATTCTAAAGTCCAAGACTGTGATTTGTCTAAAGGGGTCTGCCACACCTCTGAACAACTTGTGCAGCACAAACTGGAGATGGGAATGGGCATGGGGTGACCATCACCACCACTACACTCTCCATATCCACGATGGTAGCACTAATCTTAGCAGGTCCTCAAGGAACATGTATCAGCATAAGGTTCTATTCTATTCTGCTAGAAAGAGGTAATTATATACATAAATATGTTCATCCTCAGAAGATAACACTACATCTCCACTAAGAATGGGGAAGACACAAAAAGACTGACAATGCCATAGGCCAACAAGCATGTACAGAATGTAGAACTATTACTCATTTCCAACTGAAATCTCACCTGCATAAAGAACATATATAATTAGATACCATGATAATACAGCCTGAGAACTCAGTCTCCATCCTCTACAGGATGGTGGAGATGCTGGAGTAAATCATTCTGAGTGTGTTGGACTGAGAACCAGGGGATCCTTTGCTGTATTGCTCGGTCCAAGAGTAGGAGAGAAAAAGATGAGATGAAGACTTCAGGCAAGGAGATAGAAATAAAAGGGTGACTTCCTCCTTCTCATGCAATTGTTCTATTCATGTTCTCGGTGGGTGGGAGGATGCTCACCTCCATTAGGAAGGGAAATCTATTTTACAAGTCATGGATACAATGCTAATCCACCTGGAAACACACTCACTCCAATGGAAATCCAAGGCACAGCCATGTCTGTACCTCTCTGTATCGTGAGGGGATGGGTTCCTCTGTGCCCTCAGTTTTTTAAGGGCACCAAGAAATGTATCTTCTTTTTCCAAAATCTTCCATATTTTCTTGCTTCAAAGACGGTTTGATAAGTACACAGTGCTTTATCTATTGAGGCTCAAAATTGCAATCTGCTTTTTTATTGCAGAATATCTTAATTTTCTTTCCATTGCCCCTTGAACCAGTGGTCCTATGAACCCAGTGGCTGTTATAATGTAGAAACACTGACAAAAAATAAATTATTTTAAAAAAGAAATCCATTTAGTATGATTCAATTATTATATGATTTTGTTCATAAATTCCACATATGAGTCATGAATGACAGAAGATATATGCAAAAGACATATCTGATGAATGGTTAAGATTCATAATGTATAAGGTTTTTACCAAAGTCAGCACCCAAATAATGCAGTTAAAAGAATGGGCAAAAGATCCTTCAGAGAGGATGAATACCCAACTTTTGTAGCAACACGTATGGGCTTGGAGGAGATAATGCTGAGTGAAATAGGCTAAGCAGAGAAAGTCAAGTATCACATGGTTTCACTTACTTGTGGAGCACAAGGAGCAACATGGAGGACAGTGGGAGAAGGAAAGCAAATGTGAACTGAGACAAATCAGAGGGGGAGATGAAGCATGAGAGACTTTGGACTCTGAGAAACAAACTGAGGGTTTTGGAAGGGGGGATGGGTGATCCTGGTGGTGGGTATTGAGGGTACGGATTGCATTGAGCACTGAGTGTTGGCCATAAATGATCAATCTAAGAACACAGAAAAAAATAAAATAAATTACTTAAAAAAAGAAAAATGAAATGGGCAGAAGAAAGGAATAAACACTTATCCAAAGAAGACATCCAGTTGACTATCAGATACATGAAAAGACACTCAACATCAGTCATCATCAGGGAAGTACAAATCAAAACCATGGAATGATGCCGCCTCATACCTGTCAGAATGACTAAAATCCAATACCTGCTGAAGTGAATTCTCAGACCAATGGCAATTTCATTAGTGATTCACACCAAATATAATTGGGAACAAGTAGAGACATGGTCACTAGGACTACTACTCCCAGGACAAGTAGTTGACCTTCAAGTTACTGAGAAAGGGGACATTTCCCATACCGTAGAACCAATGACTTTATAACCTCTGGAGGGAAAGACCTCAAAGTTTTGAGGGTCACAGATAGAGAGGAGAGACCTGATTTCAGATTCCTGCTCACTCCAAATACAATATATATCTTGGTATTGTACCTGAGAAGTGGAGTGAGGAGCTCAACTACAGGAAATAAGTATAAGGAGCTATCATTTCAACGGGATAATCTGTAGTGGTCATGCTGAGAGGGTACCTCCTTGCATGTTGGATAAATGGGGAGGGGAGAAGCGAAGTACCTGTATCTCTGCAGGGATCTGTGACACCAGCATGTGCACTGGGACCATCAGGGTGGGCTCACAATCCCTCTGACTCAGGAACCATGAAACATGATCCAGGACAAGAGGCTGGTTGAGGGCTGGTCTCCTCTCAAGGGTTCCAGCTCCATGCCTGCTAACTTCTTCCTGACAGTAACACAGTAAACAGTTTGTAAGTCTGTGGAAATACAGAAGATCCCTCCATTTTTGGAATAAACTATCAAAATGGCAAAACCAAACTTGCCAAGGGCCAAACACTTGGATAAATAGAATTGATGTCATAATAGAAAAAAGTTGTGAGTGTAGAAGTACAATGAACTCCATTTCAGAGATAAAGAATTGTCTTTAATAGCATGCTTTCCAATCTCAGGTGTTCTGACTTTAATTGTTTGACTAATAATTCCATTCTTTTATCTTTATTGAAGGTTCCCACTGATGTGTGCAGAGAAAACAGGTGTAAATGCCCTTGTGGTTGTTGAGAACCCACAGTGTCTCCACATCT
>PITA01034515.1:0-11541 GCA_004023965.1 Spilogale gracilis | reverse complement strand
TCTTCGAAGCAGAGGTGCTATTCAGCCCATCTCACCCAGCAAGGACATTGCTTGCACGGAGCTTGAAAGGGCAGCTTGAAAGGGCAGTTCCAGGCCTGCCAGACCTCTGAATCCACCCCCCCCACCTCCCACCCCCGCCAGCCGCATCTACTTGAGCGATTCCAACAGTTTCCTTTATTGTGCTCTTCTCCACAAGGCCTCCTGTCACGACCCAGAAACTGAGACTAAGGGAGCGGAACTGAGTCAATAAAGGCCACAGAGTCCCTGTGCCACCCTTGCACCCCACGAGAAGCTTGGGGACACCAGACAGGCCCCTCCCTGCTGCTAACCCACTAGCCCAGCTAGTCTGGAGGAAGTCAGGGAGGGAGCTGCCCTCCAGTGTCCCTGTGCCTCAGCCTCCCCACGTGGCATATGGAAACACTGACTGCTAGATTTTCTGAGAACCAGTGGGAACCAACTTCTACCCCCCAACAAAGTGCTCTCACGTAGTAAAACTATTGAACCCCAATTGCAAGGTCAGTGCTCACAAGAGCTTAGTGACTCAGCCCCCTTTTGTACTGATGAGGAAGCAGCACCACCAGCCCCACTTGCCCTGGGGCACCTTAGATCTCAATCTCCCTGTCTTATCCCCCACAACCCCCACATCGTTCTTCTCTGAGTTCTAGGCCTCACCTTATCACCTGTCTCCCTCCCACTTCCTGTGGGGGAGGGGAGTCTAGAAGTCACCCTCCCTGCTGGAGGGTGGGAGAGGGCAGGAAGGGGAAGGAATAAGGATTCTGTGTGCCCCTCCCCCCTCTTATCCAATGCTCTCCGGGTCTGAGTTCACTCTGGCTTGTGTGACTTCTTGGGAAGTAGTTCCATACTCCCATAAGCGCGGTAAATTGAAAAGATAAACAGGAGAAAAGCACAGATATAAACTAATTCATCCAAGTCTATGTTGGCTTGGAAGGAAGGCACTGCAGAATGTGGTCCCGGTCGCCTTCCCGCCCCACTCCTCTCTTCAGCCTCCACAGCCCCA
Organism: Spilogale gracilis; assembly: GCA_004023965.1. Lineage (NCBI taxonomy): Eukaryota > Metazoa > Chordata > Mammalia > Carnivora > Mephitidae > Spilogale > Spilogale gracilis. Next base: position 10,523 of record PITA01034515.1, on the reverse strand, counting down.
TCGCTCTCCATAATGGTCAGTTCCTGGAACTCAGTGATAACCCAGCCTTCCAGGCCTTCGTTCCAGCTGCCCAGAACTCCAGTGAGCTCTCTCCCCCACCTCACCGGGCTGGCCTACACCTCCAGGGCCCACTTAAGTAGGTGCTGCTGACTCCAGGTGCCCTCCATCCACACAGAGAAGGGCTCATCGTGAAGCAGCCACGGCTCTGCTTTTCCTAGACGGCCTCTTCCCTTTTCCTGACAACTCTGGAAGTGAACACCTTTCTTCCTCCACTTTGTAGCTGAGAGAGGTGAGCAGAGTCCAAGATGATGCAGAGCAAGGACCTGAACCCAGACGGTCTGGCTTGAGTCTCACTCTGACCCACCATGCTGCAAGCTCGCTGGGGGGCAGGGACGCATTCACCTGGCAAGGTAACTCCCGCTGCCCTGGGAGGTCGCTGCAAGCCCTTCGCCTCCACTGGTCAGCTGCATAGCCAGCCTGTCATCCTTTGAAGGAGGGTGGAGCCCAGGTTTTGTAGGGCTGTTACTCGAGCAGGGGGTCAATAAATGTCTGTCGATTTGGCACCAGTGCTCTCCCAGGACAAGAGGACTGAGCATTCCCAACAAGAACCTGAGCAATGTTCTTGACCCCGAGGGGTGTGTGTGTGTGTGTGTGTGTGACAGAGAGAGAGAGAGAGAGAATTCTAATTTTATTTATTTATTTTTCTTCCTTTCAATTTGTTTGATGGCCCCCGCGGCCAGTTGCCAGCAAACCCGGCTGGCGGCCTTGCCTTGTAATTTCTGTAAGTGCCTCCTCGATAAAGTGATGAGATTAATTCATCAGAATTCCTATGGTCTCAGGAGGGCAGTCTAGGAGAGCTCGGGAGCACCGAGGGCCCCGTGTGCACACACACCGCGCCGCCACCAGCCCCGCGACCACCAGCACCAGCAGCAGCAGCTGAAGCGTGCAGTTTTGGAGCCGGGCTCTCCCAGGACAAGGACACAGCATAAATCCAGAGTTCTGACACAGGAGGGTGCCCAGCTGAGACCCAGGCAGACGCTGCGTCAGGCAAGCCTCCGAACTTCTCTGGGCCCGCTTCCTCATCTGTACAATGGGCACAGCACAGGGACACAAAGCACAGGAAGGTCACGGTGTGGGCAAACAAGGAAGCAAGGCTACTGGGCTTACTTTCCACCCAGGCAGGCCTGCCAGAGTCAGTACGGCAGGGGCTCCGGGGTAAGACTTTTCTAGGTGTCCGGCCTTCAAGAACCTCACGACCAGTGGTGACCTCAGAGTTTACCTGTGGTGTGGAGGGGAGGCAGGAATGCCCAGAACCTGACTTGGACTTCCATGTGACCTCGGACTCAAGGCAGATCCTGCGCCCCAAAAGGAAACCCCCAGGACATTCCCTGTCCCTGAACAGCTGCAGGCAGTGGGCAGTCCTCTCCTGGGACTCTAGGGTTGCGCCTCTGAGCTCAGACAGAGGGCTCCTCAGGGACCATGTCTCAGAGGCTGCTGGCTAACATCAGCTAAAACGCCCCCCTTTTTAGGTCACTGCTGTGGAAGGGCAGGGACGATAGTCACCTGGTTCCACTCCCCTGTTTATCTTACTGCTGGGGGACACCGACTCTTTTTCTTCTCTGTGGCCCACTGTCCTCAACTCTGCACCATTCCCTCCTCCTCACCCCCTAGCTGGATGACCTCATTCCCACCACCAGCTCCCGCCATCACCTACTGGGTAAGGATCAGCAGCAGAAGACCCTGCTCCATCTGCCTGTTGAATATTTCCACTCTAAGGCCCTCGGGTACCTCACGTTTCCTCAACTGAACCCATCCTCGCCCAGATGGCTCTTCTCTCTGTGTCCCTTATCACCCCAAAAAGATCACTAAGCCACCCTACTGCCCAGGTCAGAAACTGAAGTGGCATCTTGGATTCTTCCCTCTCCTTCAATCCTAAGGTCCTTTTTATCCTCTCAGTTCATATTTCGTCCCTCCTTCCCCTCTGGCAACAGTGAGCCTCCACACTCACCACCTCTCACCTCACATCTATGCACTAACCTCTATCTCCAGGTCCCTTTCTAGTCTATCCCCCACACCGCCCCTGGAGCAATGTTAATAACCTTCCCTCCCGTGCAAAACTCCTCCATCATGGCTGGCGCAGTCGCGGCATGGGAGTGAGAACTGCTGCAGAAGGATGGCTAAAGTGAAAACCAAAGTACCTAGGGGCGCCTGGTTGAGTTGGCTGTGTCCAACTCTTGATTTCAGCTTGGGTCGTGATCTTGGGGTCACGGGGTTGAGCCTCGGGTCAGGCTTTGTGGTGCACATGGAGCCTGCTTGAGATTCTCTCTCTCTCTACCCCTCAACGCCCATGCACTCTTTCTAAAAACAAAACAAAAAAATCAACCAAACAAAAAAAACAAAAGTAGACAAAGAAGGGGCTCTAGGTGACCAGCCATTTGTATTGCAGAACCTCAGAAAGCTTCAGGCATTGAAGACTCAAGATATGGCAGAAGATGTAATAGGGAGTAAGGCCGAAAAGAGGGGAATTTGCTGCTGATCTGTATTGAGGGAGTACTTAGCTACCACTTCATGTAGCCACCAAGGAGTCCTCCACAACCCATCCAAGAGAAGCCAGCTTAATCTCTGGGAAATATGAGCAAGTCAAGTTCTGGACCTAAGGACCCAGACTCTACCGGGGGCAGAAGGGAAGCTAAAGCTGAAAACGGGATGACTGAATGGCCAAAATTAACAAGACAGGAAACAACAAGTGTTGGAGAGGCTGCAGAGAAAGGGGAACCCTCTTACACCGTTGGTGGGAATGCAAGTTGGTGCAGCCGCTTTGGAAAACAGTATGGAGATTCCTTAAAAAATTAAAAATAGAGCTACCCTATGACCCTGCAATTGCACTACTGGGTGTTTACCCCAAAGATACAGATGTAGTGAAAAGAAGGGCCATATGTACCCCAATGTTCATCGCAGCAATGGCCACAATCGCCAAACTGTGGAAAGAGCCAACGTGCCCTTCAACAGATGAATGGATAAAGAAGATGTGGTCCATATATACAATGGAATACTACGCCTCCATCAGAAAGGATGAATATCCAACTTTTGTAGCAACTAGGACTGGATTGGAAGAGATTATGCTGAGTGAAATAAGCCAAGTAGATAAAGTCAAATATCACATGGTTTCACTTACTTGTGGTGCATAAGGGGTAATATAGAGGACAGTAGGAGAAGGAAAGGAAATGAGAATTAGGGTAATTCGGGGAGGGAAATGAAACATGAGAGACTTTGGACTCAGACAAACTGAGGGTCCTGGAGGGGCGGGGGTGAGGGGATGGGAGAGCCTCGTGGTGGGTACTGAGGGTACATATTTCATGGAGCACTGGGTGTGGGGCATAAACAATGAATCTTGGAACACTGAAAAAATAAAATAATATATATCCAAAAAAAGAACCCAGGATGACTAAGAGTGAGACCACGCAGCCCACCCCCAGGCCCACTCCCAGAATTCTAGTGGTCTGCATACTTCACCCCTCACCAAAGATAGGAATTTATAGATTTCTTCTCTGAGAGACTGCACAGCATGAGAGAGAAGACCAGCAAAGATAAACCAAGGGAATGCTCCTTCTGCGCTTTTTACCCCTATTTGCATTTAAGAGAGACAGCCAAGGCTTACCAACACATTCATAAAAAGCCTACAATATGAAAGACTAACCAAAACAAGTAAATGAGGGGAAAATGCGTGTGAAGAAACCAAGAAAAAGCAGGAAGTAGAAACAGGCTCACAAAGCAGTATCAGCATACTATCAACCTGAGAATAAAAAAAAAACAAAAACAAAAAACCACTGCTTTCATGAAACAAGAACAGCATGTAATTAAAAGTAAAAAAAAAAAAAAAGGTATAAAATGGAGCTTATAGAAATAAAAAAAATACAAAAGCCACAAAAAAGAACAAAAATCCAAGCAACCGACAACAGTCTAGAAAAGATGTTAGAATTCCATGGCTGATCCTGGAAGCTCAGAATCCAAGCATCAAAACTTTTTGAAAGCGTGAAGGGGAAGTCATCACAAAGGCAGAAATCAAAGGAGAGAGGGAGGGTGAGGGTGGTGGAAATTTCTAAGACCCGAAGAGTGTTAGTTTCCAGAAAAAAAGTAAAAGCTCAGAAGAATGAATGAAAAAAGATCTGGATAAAACTGCAGAGGTGGAGAACAAATTAGTGGCTGCCCAGGGTCAGGGAGGGGAGAGAGAGGGAGGGGGTTACAGCTCTTCCCTATCTGATTTTCTCTATCTGATGGTGGTGATGTTCATAGGAGTTCCTGGAGTGATAAAATTGCATAGAACTGCAAAGAACTAAACACATACAGAGTGAGTACAACTGGTAAAATCTGAGTAAGATATTATCTTCGGGGGAAACTGGGTGAAAGGTATATGGGATCTCTTTAGACTATGTCTTCTTACTGCGTGTGACTCTTAATCTCAAAACAATACGAAAATAAATACATAAATAATAAAAAGACCTACAACGCACTACACAGACTTTTATCATAAAATTTCAATCTGAGAGAACAAAGAAAGAAAAGATTCTGAATTTTTTCAGGGAGAGTAAAAAGTCAAAAACAAGCTCGAAAATAAGATCACCGTGTCTGAAACCATAAGGGGAAAAAGCCCAAAAGAAATACACACACACACCCCTTGTGCGCAGTGCCACTTTCTTTCTTCTTAGCACTCATGATCTGACTTCACATTTATTTATCTTGTTTCTTAGCTGCTTTGTGCACTGATGTTTCCCCAGCACCCACAACCGTGTGTGCAAGAGTGAGGTCTCAATATCCAGTCTCTAAGGGATGACTCAAACTTCTTGAGGGCAGCCCCAGAAACTAAGCAAAGGAGCAATGGTGTTATCTGGAGGGGGGGGGGATTTCCTTCCAGCCAGAATTTTATACCAAGCCAGGATATAAATCTTATGTGTCGGTTGAAGAAATCAGTAAAGACATTTCCACACTTCCAAGACATCGACAGTTTTGCCTCCCCTGTGCCTTTCCAGTATGTGCTCCACACAAAATGGAGGAAGCTAAAAGAGGAAGAGGCAGAATCCAGACAACAGGGGATCCCAGCCAGGAGAAGAGTCAGGGACAAGTGGAGAAGGACTAGCAGTCAGCAAAGAGGGGGAACCACACACTGTGACGCAACCATATTCAGACAACGGAAAGATGGAGGGGGGGGGATGGGGGGATGGGTTGTGTGACTGGAACTAATTCTTACTGTCCGTAACAGGAAGCCAAGAAATAATTCCAAAATTGCCAACTCAATAAACATAGCTATAAAATCCTGTTAGTAAGGGGCACCTGGGTGGCTCAGTGGGTTAAAACCTCTGCCTACGGCTCAGGTCATGATATCAGGGTCCTGGGATCAAGGCCCACATCGGGCTCTCTGCTCAGCGGGCAGCCTGCTTCCTTCTCTCTCTCTCTCTCTGCCTGCCTCTCTGCCTACTTGTGATCTCTCTGTGAAATAAATAAAACCTTTAAAAAAAAAATCCTGTTAGTAAGTACAATGATAAATGCTAGAAGAAAGTTTTTCTAACTCTGGTCCTGAGGGGAGGAAAGAGAATGTGAAGGGCTAGGGGCCCTTACTTTCATTATGAGACTTATACTTCTACTACACTTTTTATTTTTTTATTTTTTTAATTAATTAATTAATTAATTTGACAGAGAGAGAGATCACAAGTAGGCAGAGAGGCAGGCAGAGAGAGCAGAGGAAACAGGCTCCCTGCTGAGCAGAGCCCAGCCCGATGTGGGCCTCGATCCCAGGACCCTGAGATCATGACCTGAGCTGAAGGCAGAGGCTTTAACCCACTGAGCCACCCAGGTGCCCCCCAGAGTCCTATCAAGCCCCTATTTTGGGTTCCCTGCTCAGCAGGGAGTCTGCTTCTCCTGCCCCTCCCCCATCCAAGCTCCCCTCTATTTAACAAAAAAGAAAGAAGAAAATCTTAAGGTTATATATATAAAAAAGGCAAACAAATTGAAAGCCAAGAACCTCCACCTAGAAAACCTTAGAATTCAGCAGTGATCCCTCAGTTGTCAAATGTAATCACCTGCTCTGGGTCCCCCCACCCCCAATCCTTCCCAAATACCTAGCTGTAAAACTCTTCGGTTAGAGTTCATCTCCCCTCCCCCTGCAGGGACTCTCTCACAAGGTCTCTGATCATTTCCCTTCTCATCTCACTGACTCTATGGTGCTTCTGATGGTTAAGATCGCACCATCATTTTATGTAGCATCAAGGGGAAAAAAGGCAATCTGCCCACCAATGGACTATGCTCCGTTGCCACTAGTATTTTCATTTTTTTCTTATGAGAAGACCTCTTGAGCTTTGCTTTACAGAGGGAGATTTGATCATGCAGTATTCCTGTGCATACATGGGAGAGAAAATAAAGAAAAACAAATAGAAGTATCCTTAAAACTTCTCTGAGTGGGGCTCTCCTGAATCATTTTTGATCAAAATCATTGTTTGGTGTCTTTCCACAGAATCGTTGTCTCTGCTACCAAGGGGGATGGAGAATGTCCGCTGTCGTGGGGGCAGGGGTTCCTCCCAGCTCGCTGACCCCTTGGCACACCTTCTGACAGCACCCAGCCCAAATCAGAGAAGCTACAGCGGGAAATGTGTCTGTTAAAGCAAGATGGGGTTTTCCAGTCTCCTTCCAAAGCTCACTCTTCCCTCCCTTTCACCAGCCCCTTCAAGCTATCCCCCACCCTCTGCCCTTCTCCTTCAGAAGAGCTTCCTCTAGAACAAGCTCTCCTGGAGGGCATATTGCATCAGATGGCTGAGCCCTGCCCCCCAGTCTCAGATTAGAGGCCTGGGTGGGGCTAGAAATTTACATTTACAACAAGCTCCCAGGTGCTTCTGGTTGGGGGACCACACTTTTGAGAACCACTGCCTAGAAGATCTCATTAGCCCCCACACCCCACCAAGATTTCACTCTTGAGTTCTAGGCCCCAATTTCCAACTCTCCAGGGTAAGACCTGTGACCTGCTCAACTCAAGGCATCTCAAACTCTGTCCATGACCCAGATCTCCCAGCTGGCCTGGCCCTTCTTCCACCAGGGAAATTCTAGGTTTCCTTGCCCCCAATAACCTCACCATCCCCCTGGCAGCCTAAAATTAAAACTGAAGGGTCAGTCTCAATCCGGCCACTGTTCTTTTTATACTGAATCCACTTCCAAAAGTTTCTCTGGCCTAACCTCCCCTTTTAACCCTCCGGCCCCTGCTAGCTTGGATGCCAACAGCTGGATGTATGAATCTGTTAAATGGACTATGAAAATCGCCTCCTGACCGGAACGCCTGTCCCTAGACCCTCCCACTTCCAGACCCTCTTCCCTGAATTACCTTGCCGGAATCATCTCGCTAGAAGGAAATTGGATTAGTCCCCTGCTCAAAAATCCCTTCAAGGGCTTCCTGTTGTTGAGCACAAATAGCAAAAACAAAATGTATTTAAGGGTTTTCAAATGCCAGGCACTAAGCTGAAAACTTGACCCGCAGTCTCATCTGGTTTCTGCAATCTGCAAGAACAGTCCAGGGGCAGAAGCCATTTATCAGCCCCCTTGGTCCCATTTCCTTGATGGGGAAATTAAAGCCCAGAGAAACTAAGTAACTTGACCAAGTTGCAAGAAAGGAACTGTCAAATTGGGATTCGAAGCCAGGTGAGACCACCCTCAAAGCCCAGGAAGGCCTGTGACATCCAGCCTCATACTGCGTTCCCCATCTGTCCTCTGCCACAAGCAGCCCCCCAGCGCCACTCCTGCTGTCTTTCTGCCAGGCGTGGTCACCCTTCACTACCACCTGCGTGGCCTTTCAGACGTCATCCCTGCCCTGACAGGGCTGTCCCACCGACCTGCACCCTGGCTATGTCTCTGAAATGAAGGAACTGTGACCTGTTTTTCCTCTCACTGCCCCACCGTCCTGCACATCACACACCATCCGCAGGTTTAACGCACTCTTTGGGTACAGATGAGGAAACTGAGACCAGAGGACCCAATCCCTGCCCAAGGTCAGCCGGCTGGTCAGGGGCAGGGTTGGGGACAGCAGCCTGCTCCTGACTCCCATTTACTGCTGGCTCTGTCCCTGCAGCCTCCTGGGCTGTGTCCCCGGGATCCCCGGCCTCATTCTCCAGGACAAAAGGCCTGGAGGCCATCCAAGGCAGGATAACCCATCAATCATCTCCCTGCCCTCTTCCTGGGGGGTTGCCTTCCAAGCCTGCCTCTGGGCCCCCCGGGGGAGCAGCAGCAGTCCCCGCCAGAGCTGCTTTCTTGCTCTCCTCATCTTTTTTTTTGGGGGGGGGAAGATATTTATTTATTTATTTATTTATTTATTTATTTATTTATTTGCCAGAGAGAGAGAGAGATCACAAGTAGGCAGAGAGGCAGGCAGAGAGAAGAGGAAGCAGGCTCCCCACCGAGCAGAGAGCCCTATACGGGCCTTGATCCCAGGACCCCAAGATCATGACCTGAGTTGAAGGCAGAGGCTTTAACCCACTGAGCCACCCAGGTGCCCATTGCTCTCCTCATCTTAAGTCACACACCCAGGAGCTGCTCCAAGGGCCTCGGGTGACCTACTAAGTTGGCCACATGCCCTGGGGACTTAGGAAGGGGTACAGGGTACCTTCACCCTTCCCACAGCAATGTGTTCATGTATACATCAATGGCTTCCCATTCTACCTGCGAAGAAGTCCGAAGGCAGCACTCCCCACGCCCCTTACCTTCCAGGCCCTTCCTCAGCCTCCTGGGACCCATCTCCTTCCCTTGGCCTCCCTCCCTCCCACCAGCCCCTCTGGCCCTCTTCCTGCTCCTGAGACACATCACTGTTTCCTCTGCCTGGAGAGCTGGCCCCAGGATTCTTCCATGTGCTTTGCCTTACCTCGAAGTCATCTTCTCAGCACGGCCTTTCCAAATCCTCCGTCCAAATTAGAACCCTCGGCCCACCCCCTCTGGTTCCCTCACTGGTCCTGCTGGTGCCCAGCACTTGTCTCGAGTGCGTCATGATGGCTCTTTCTGAGCTATCGTGTTGACTGCCTTCCCCCACAGCCAGCAACCCCACAGGCTCGGGGCCCTCGCTTCACCCTCAGCTCCGCGCACAGTGGCTGGGACTCAGAACTGAGTATTGCTTCATAAGCTCAAATGTAAGGCAGGCCATGACCCCCCTCCCCCCCAACGTCGTCCTTTAGAAAAGAAACTGCTTAGGGGTGCCTGGGTGGCTCAGTGGTTAGGCGGTTACCTTCGGCTCAGGTCATGATCCCAGAGCCCCGGGATCAAGCCCCATATCAGGCTCCCTGCTCACCCCTTACTGTCCCTGCTTGTGTTCCCTCTCTAGCTGTGTTTCTCTCTGTCAAATAAATAAATAAGATCTTTAAAAAGAAAGAGAAAGAAAGAAAGAAAGAAAGAAAGAAAGAAAGAAAAGAAAAGAAAAGAAAAGAAAAGAAAAGAAAAGAAAAGAAAAGAAAAGAAAAGAAAAGAAACTGCTTACTATCTGAGTCTTTGTGGCATCTAACAGGTGGTATGGACATCACTTCATACTGATCGGCCATCATGATGGCGCCACGGCCCCCAAGGAAACTGCAGTATTAGTCATCCCACTGAATCAGTTACAAGGGGGTAAAGAAATGTCACACAACTGTGGTTATTCCCAGGAATAGAACCTCATGACTACAAATGCTGAGTGCCAAAGGCCGTCAGAGAGAGCACCTAACAGGTAGTGGAAATCAGGAATGTAAATCGACACAAATTAAAAAAAGAAAAGCTGTCCTAATGGTCTGGGAACTGGACTTAAGCTCAAAGTGAAATTTCTAGGAACAGCAGCACATTATCTACTCATAAAATTTCAAGTAAGCAAGATGGAAGGACAGACAGACAGTGTGCTCTGAAAAATTGTTAAATGACTATTAAGTCCCTAGAAAAGGCAAAGGCGCTTCAATCAAAGGTCCATGTAAGAAGTTTGATAAACCCTGCTTCACAAAATATAAGGAAATTTTTTTCAAAAAAATAGTATTTTGGGCGCCTGGGTGGCTCAGTGGGTTAAAGCCTCTGCCTTCGGCTCAGGTCATGATCTCAGGGTCCTGGGATCGAGGCCTGCGTCGGTCTCTCTGCTCAGCAGGGAGCCTGCTTCCTCCTCTCTCTCTCTCTCTCTCTCTCTCTCTCTCTCTCTCTTTCTCGGACTGTCTCTCTGCCTACTTGTGATCTCTCTCTCTCTGTCAAATAAATAAATAAATAAATAAAATCTTTAAAAAAATAGTGTTTTACAAAATGTGGTTCTAAATAGACGAGTGTAACTCAAATTAACACACTAGATCCCTGCAAGTTCGTGTATGCAAATTGTCCAGACTTCTTTGGATCGTCCTCACTGGGAAAAGGGGGATGACTGTGGGGATTACCTTCTAAGCAGACACACTGAGAACTTTCTGGGCACCAGGCACTGTTGGAGGATGTGGGGTGCAGCAAAAATCAAAGTAAATGCAACCCTATTCCTTAGGAGCTTACAGTCTTCCCAGCGAACC
>PITA01034514.1:0-11557 GCA_004023965.1 Spilogale gracilis | reverse complement strand
AAATAAAAATAGAAAAAACTTAAAAAAGAAAATAAAGTGAAAAGCTGTATCTATAAAGCGTACAGCTTTTGTCACAAGTTCCAGGAGCTTAATATATTGCCTTTCCCCCAGTGTCCGGGTTTTCCAGTTTGGGCGCTGTCCTCCTGAGCTTCTGGCTCGCCTTCTGGGGGCGGGGCCTGCGCATTACCTGGGCTGCGACTCTCCGCCCCCTTCCTAGGGGCTGGGCTCCGAGGCGACCAGGTTTCAGGCTTGTTCTCTGGAGGATTTGTTCTTTTGGGGGCTTTTTGCAGCTCTTCCCGAAGTCAGGCCAGAGCAAGATGTCTGCGCCCAGACCTCCGGCTCAGAAAAAACCCTTAGCCAACCCCCTGGATGGTGCGGCGCTCACAGCCTCTCTCTGTATTTTCCCCTTTGGCCGCTTGTCACAACCGGGCCCCGCAGCCCCTGGTCAGAATGGCGCCCGAAGCCCCTGCTTGTCACTTTGCTCCCGCGCCATAGAAACCACAACTGGTTTCGGGTCATTGGACTGTGTCTCCGCCCGGAGTGTGTAGTGCACCCCCGCGCAGAAGGGATTGAGGTCCCGTGGTCCGCGTGTCGCTCGCAAGTCTTAAAATTGTCTCCCTTGGGGGTTGCGTGCGCCTGGCCCAAGGGGCAGTAAAGAGCTGCGGGAAAAAGCTGGGGGGGAAAAGTGGTGATTTTAAAAATATCCCATTCTGCCACGTGCCCTCGCGCAGCACCGGGTAGTGCTTTCTTTCCGCAGGTTTACATTCCTGTCAACGCGGTCAGCTTTCCCCAGTTGCCTCCCAGGCCCTTTGTTTTTGCCTGCTTTTAATTAGACCACTGTTTGCTGTTGTTCCCCAAATATAGAGCGCTTTCGTACTGGGGTCCTGCCTTCCAGTGGGTGGCCTCTGCGGGCTCCCTCCCCCTCGTCCCTTTGTCTTCGGATATCACTCCCGCGTTCCCGCTCCACTCTCCCTCTTTGCCGATGCTCTTCTTCCCCGCAGGGATCCAGAAGTGTGGAATATTACATTTCAGGCTGATTTCATGGGTGCTCACAGTGTTTTTGCAGTATTTTTGCAGGTATTCAGCTCACTTCAGGGGACCCTTTGAAACGGGGTCACCTACTTTTCTGCCATCTTGCCCCTCCCTCTCACTTCTCTTTAAAAAAAAATGTTGGGGCGCCTGGGTGGCTCAGTCATTAAGCAGCTGCCTTCGGCTCAGGTCACCATCCCTGGGTCCTGAGATTGAGCCCCACATCGGGCTCCCTGCTCTGCAGTGAGCCTGCTTCTCCCTCTCCCACTCCCCCTGCCTGCTTGTGTTCCCTCTCTTGCTGTATCTCTCTCCATCAAATAAGCAAATAAAATCTTTTTTAAAAGTGTGCATTACTTTGACTTCTCTAAAATTTAACTACTAAAAGCTTACTTTTGAGCAGAAGCGTTACCATTTACATAGTTGACTAACACTTATTTAGTGTGTTATATGTATTATACACTGTATTCTTACAATCAAGTAAGCTAGAGAGAAGGAAATATCATTTAAAAATCACGAGGAAGAGATAGTACATTTTTAGTCCTGTACTGTATTTGTCAAAAAGAAATTCAACACATAAGTGAACCCTAACATTTCAAACCTGTGTTGTTAAAGGTCAATTTTATTTACTATCTGGCCCTTTATGGGAAACCTGAGATAATCCCTGCTTTAAGGTAAAGGGGGAGCAACGGGGTGAGCTGGTTGGTACCTGTGAGGTGTAGCTCCTTCAGACCTGGGGTTACATCTGGGTTTGAAGCCCATCTTCACTCCTGAAAAAAAAAATCACATATGTCTCTGAGCACGGGTATCCCCAATTGTAGAAAAGAAATAAACAATGCATGGTCTGTGGGTGTTAAATGAGATACATGAGAGGGAAAAAAAAAAAAACTGGCACAATCCTTGATATGGAATAGATTGTCCATAAATAGTAACCGGCAGCACTATTCCCAATAGTCAAAATATAGAAACAACCTAAGTGTCCATCAATGGATGAAGGGAAAAAGATGTGTGTATACACAATGGAATATTATTCAGTCATGTAAAAGAAAAGAATCCTGCCATATGTGAGAATATGAATGGTTCTTGGGGACATCACATTAAATGGGGTAAGTCAGAGCAAGACAAATACTGTATGACATCACTTATACGTGGAATCTAACAAAGCCAAACTCATAGAAATAGAGTAGAATGTTATCAGGGGCTGGAGGAGAAAGGGGGAGATGGTCATCAACGAGTACAAGATTCCAGTTAGAGGATAAGGAAGCCCTGGTATGTAATGCACGGCACTGTGATCGTAGCTAACAACACTGTGCTATATGGTCTGAAGTTGCAAAGGGAGTAGATCTTAAATGTTCTCACCACAGAAAAAGGAACAGTAATTATTATCTAACAATATACCTGTATCAAATCAATCGTGCACCTTAGAGTTATACCTTGTTATATGTCAATTATATCTCAGTGAAGCTGGGGAAAAGACAATAGATTGAATAGAAGAAGAATTTTACGTATGACCTTTATCAAAAGCCTGCACATATTTTGGTTCTATTTCTTCCGGAAAGTTCCAGAACTTCCCAGCCAACTTTGCCTCAAATCATTTTCCCACCACGGAATGTCTACAGTGCTTTCCAACCTTTTAACTTCTCTATGATCTCTTGGTGTTCGTTTTTGTAAGTAAGATTGGCAGCTTAGTGGCAAACTCATTCATTCTCTGCTGTCCAGGAATGAGTCTGCATGGTGCTCACATGCACCACTTAGCGAGAAACCCCCGAATGGTGCCCAGGCAACAGTTCATGCAGGGCTGGGTGGTCAGCGAAGGCTTCAGGGGGGAGGTAGACCTCGAGCTGACCATGAGCATTCATGATTCTGCTTGTGCAGAATTTCCCCAAGATAGAGAGAAGTGGCGCAGGATGCTCTAAACTGTGACAGTAATGTGCGATCCAAGGTGTGGAGACTTGCTTCAGGAGTGCAACGATCATATTGCACTGGGAGATGGCGACTGGTAGCAGATGAGTCAGGGAGTTTGGGGCTTCAAGTGACCAAAAAAAAAAGTCAGCTCAAATGATTAAACTAAAGAAGAATGTACCATCTCCAGTAACTAGAAGTCCAGAAGTGGGGTCACAGCACAGTAGGACCCAGCTCCAGGTTCTGTGTCACTTCTCTTGGCGCTGCCGTCTCCGTGCAGACTTTGTTCTCAGGCTAGTTTCCCACGCGGTGTCAGGATGGCCGCCAGCAACATCTGAGCCAATATGCTACCTTGCTCACATCTAACAAAACAAACAAACAAACAACTCCCCTATCCCGGCAATGAAAGCCCTTTTCTTCACTGTCATTGGAACACCTGGGGCTACGTGCTAAACACTAGACAAATAGCCTGGCCTCCTTCACCACTCTAGCAAGAGCAGAGGTGGGATTACTGTGAGTGCTTAGATAAGCCCCAAAGCCCACCCTAGTCCCATGGGCGGCATGGAGAAGGGGTGGATGCCTGAATACAATTTCAGTGTTGCCAGAAAGAGGAAGAAGGACTAGACGCTGAGTAAGCAACTAACACTGCCCTCCTCAGACCACAAATCACTAGGTAAGGCATATTGGAGCCCCACTGCAGGTAACAGCTGTCTATCAAGCTCAAAACTTCAGATGGTATCTTGAAAATAAAAATGGCTCCTTGTGATTGCTTTCTGCCACAACTGACTCATGCATGCTTTGTAGTAGCCTGAACAAACCTGGGAGAGGCTGAGCCAAAATACTGAGAGGAGGAGGCAGAAATAAGTTGTTATTAACCAGATTTCACTTTGATTTTCTGTGCAGCATGGACAAAAATCATGTCTAAAGGACTTGACTCAGCAGCTTTGTTATTGACCCAAAAGGTAGCTCCAGTCTTTTCATTACTACTGCCCAGGAAAATACTGCTCTCTTTGGCATTCTCTCTACGGAGGCTTCCTAAGAATAGCACACTCTCTCTACATTTTTTAGAAGTGACAGAAATATTCCTGGTGCTTGGGTTAAGTAATTAAGATTTGCTGTGGGAACACCGAGAAACCCATAAAATGGCTGCGTGGCTTGGTAAATTAATTACTTAGTGTTTAATTACTAAAAATTACTATCAATTACTACATGTTACTGCAAATTACTTGCAGAATAGACACATTTGTTTGTGGCTATTAATGATTTCAGTTTACTCCTCATAGGTAATTGGTTTCTGCACACAGAAGGGCACCAAGTGTCGAATAGGAGCTCAGCAATAGAAAATGCTGCTCCTTTATCAGTTTCATTCAACTCCAGGCTGAAATCTTGACATAAACATTGGAGCCATCTTTTCTCCAGGCTTCTTCACTATTTGCACTACTACCCTTGGGACTCTGAGGGATAGAGAGGACGTTGGAGACCTTCTCTTCTGACATGTGGAGAAGGAAGCAGGACCCAAGAGGTCTGTGTGTGTTTTTTGTTTATCTATTTTGTTTTTTAGAATTACACACTAGCACCAAAACGTAGGTGAACATCAAAAACATTCTGCTAAGTGAAAGATCTAGTCACAAAAAACCATGGATTGCATGATTCCATTTATATGAAATGTTCATAACAGACAAGTCTATAGAAATAGAAAGTAGATCAGTGGCTCCTTAAGGCTAGAAGAGAGGGGAAAGGATGGGGAGGGGACGTGGGCGGCGTGATAAGGCCTGATGGCTAATGGGCACAAGGCTTATTTGGGGGCTGATGATATTATTCTAAAATTGGATCGTGGTGATGGTTGTACAACTATAAATATATTTTAAAACATTGAATTATATACTTTAAATACATGAACTTCATGGCAAATAAATTATATCTCAGTAAAGTTATTAAAACAAGTATGTTTGATCTATAATCAGATGGTGCGAGGGCTAGATCAAGGGTCCAACACCCCTGACCCCAACTTGGCTGCTCTTTCACCTAGGCCATCCTGCTTCCATACATGCACAACTTGCGGGAAGACATACTTCACTCAAGAAAATAGTTAATTAGATCCACTGTTGAAATTGTGGTCTTATTTATGAAGGAGTCACTTCTAGCCATTTGTGTATAATCAAGGGGACATAAACCATGTTCATTAAAGCAGGACACAATACAGCCAGAAAAGGAAATTAATAACATAAAATTAAATAATGTGTTAGCATGAATTCTCCTTGAAAAGCGGAGCTTGTGACAAAAGCTTGACAGCAAGTTTTATTTTTAGAGGTGATCTTGGGGAACAGGATGGAAGGAATGGGTAGATTAAAAAGGGAAAGGAGAAAAAAATCAGTCCCATGATACAGTATGGAGTACAATCAATAATTGTGAACGACTGGGACTCAGTGCACTAGGGGTCTCTGGAGAGTCATGCACACCGTGCTGCAGAATTGTGTGCCCGAGGAAGTAGGCAAGCACTGGCTCCTGGCCCCATTGATAAACAGTCGTCCCCAGGATTGTGTAATTCCTTAGCTTTCCCAGATTATACTAGAGTCAGCACAGTTGAACAGGATCCCATTGCATCCTCCAAGGTGTAGACAGAGTAGCCCAAGAACAGAAAGGAAGAGGTAAGCTGTGCAACTTGGGTGCAACCTGTTGACACAGCAACTGACAAAACCAGAAGAAGAACTAATGGACTGCATTAACCCTAACAACTTCTGCTCTGTGAAAGATAAGGCCAATAACATGAGAAAATAAGCCATACACAGGGAGAAAAATATTTGTAAAACACAAATCTGAAAAAGGACAATGAGGAAATGATAAGCAAAAAGGAAATGATAAATCCAATTTAAAAAATGAGCAAAAAGTTAAAGAGACATCTCACTAAAGAAGATATTCAGATGGCATGTAAACATATGAACCCAACATCATATGTCCTTAGGGAATTGCAAATTGAAACAACAATAAGAAGTCACTGCCCACCTCTTAGAATGGCTCAAATCCAGAACACTGACACCAAATATTGGCAAGAATGTTAAGTAATGGAGAGAGAGGCAAGATGGCGGAGAAGTAAGAGACCCTGTTTCAAAGGGTCCCCTGAAGTGAGGTGAACTAACTACCAGGACACTCTGAACACCCATGAAATCAGCCTGAGATGTGAGACCACACACTTCTGGATCTCTGTGGGGGCAGAAGAGCATCAGCAGAGAGGTAAAGCAGAGCGGGAGTGCTCAGGCTGATTTCAGAGGATGGGGAGGGAGCCAACACAAGCGACCCATTGGAAAGTGATACCCCGACACGAAAGTGCCCTGTGCTGGGGACCAGCATCAACTTGCAGTCTGGTTAAAAGCACTCAAAAGCAAAGGGTCTCCACCGTTGGCAGGGATATAAAACTACAGCACTGAGCCAGGGATAGAAATAGCTCCCCGGTGCTGCGCATGAGGGAACCTGGCTGCATGGAGTATCTTTGAAACTGCCACTCCCCCCCTGACTGCTCCCCGCCCCCCCGCTACCCCCCACCCCCTCCACCGCTTTTCTTTTTCAGCCACTTGGCCAGGGCGCACAACCCACAAAGGAGGCGACTCTGCAGCCTTCCGTGCCACCTGCAGGGCTGCAGGATCTCAGGCCCTCCTGCATGGGGTGCACCGCAGAGACTCTCTGGACAGAGACAAGCTCTCAAGATCCGAAATTAATCACGGTTTCCCTGGCATGGAGGGAAACGACAAGTGGGGGCCTCAGACCCCATTCTGACCAGGGGCTGCGGATGCAAGTCAAAAGGGAAAATACAGAGAGAGGCTGTGAGCGCGGCATAATCCAGGGGGCTGCTGGCTGAGGCCTCTCTCTGGGAAGGAGGTCTGGGCGCAGACATCTTAGTCTGGCCTGACTTCCGGAAGAGCTGCAAAAAGCCCCCAAAAGAACAAATCCTCCAGAGAACAAGCCTGAAACCTGGTCTCCGGGGGGGGCCCAGCCCCTAGGAAGGGGGCGGAGAGTCGCAGCCCAGGTAATGCGCAGGCCCCGCCCCCAGAAGGCAAGCCAGAAGCTCAGGAGGACAGAGCCCAAACTGGAAAACCCGGACACTGGGGGAAAGGCAACATATTAAGCTCCTGGAACTTGTGACAAAAGCTGTATGCTTTATAGATACAGCTTTTCACTTTATTTTCTTTTTTAAGTTTTTTCTATTTTTATTTTTAAAGTTCTCACTTTATTTCGAAATTCATTCTCACGGTTTTTGTTTTTTTATTTTTTAACCCACTTATTATTACATTTTTGACTCAGAAACAAACTGAGGTCTTGGGGGGGGGATGGGAGGGCCTGGTGGTGGGTACTGAGGGCACGTATTACACGGAGCACTGGATGTGGGGCATAAACACTGAATCCTGGAACACTGAAAATAAATAAATTAATTCTTTTAAAAAAAGGTTATCACTCTCCTAGGGCAGGAGTGGATCATCTAGATTTTTGTTTAGTAGTTTGGATGGCTTATTTCTATTACTCCTTTTAGAAATACAATTTTTAAAATGTCCTTTAAAAAAGAAGAATGTTGAGTAACAAGGACTCCCATTCATTGCTGGTGCAGCTACTTTGGAATCATTGTGGGGGTTTCCGACAACACGAAACATGCTCTTACCATACAGTCCAGCAATCATGCGCCTTAGTATTTATCCAATTGAGTTGAAAACCAATATTTACACAAAAACCTGAACACAAATATTTATAACAGCTTTATTCATAATTGTCAAAACTTGGAAGCAATTAAGTTGTCCTTTAGTTGATGAACAGATAAATAACGTTTGGTATGTCCAGACAATGGAGTATTATTCAGTACTAAAAAGAAATAAACTATTAAAAGGTTTAGAGGAAACAAACTTAATAATGTATTATTAACTGAAACAAGTCAATCTGAAAATGCAACATACTGTATAATTCCAATAATACAATATTGTGGAAAAGGCCAAACTATGGAGACAGTAAAAAGATCACTGGTTGCCAGGAGCTAGGTGGGGGAGGGGGGGATCAATAAGCAGAGTGCAGAGGACATTTTGATCAGTGAAGCTGTTATATGGGATACTGCCATGGGGGATCCATGTTAGTATGAATTTTTCCAAACCCATAGGATGTACAACACCAAAAGTGAACCCCAATATAAAGTATGGGCTTTGGGTGATTATGATGTGACAACGTAGGTTCATTGCTTCTTATAAATGTAGCACGGTGGTGCAGAATGTCCATAGTGAGAGAGGCTGTGTGTGTGTGTGTGTGTGTGTCAGGGGAGAGGGGATATACGGAAACTCTCTATGCTTTACACTCAGCTTTGCTGTGAACTTAAAACTGATACAAAAAATAAAGTTTATTAATTTAAAAAAAACACAAAAAAGATTAGTCAAGAGGGTGAGACGAGTCATTAATGATGTTCAATGACAATGAGATACTATAATATCAGAATTGTGTATTATTATAGTAGAAGCTCCACCAAGAACTCCAGCAAGACCAAAATTTAAGAACAGCTGAGTAATGGAGGACAAGAACTTGCAACCTAGAATAAAAGACCCAGAATTTTAATTGAATCTCAGCATTCTCACACTTTGGGGAATATTCATTAACCAAGGGTCCTACCTACATTCTTCAAATAATCACACTTAAAAATGAACACTTACTATACTCTTCCCACTCTCCATCATCCTCTTGTATTTGTAGCTGTTTGCTCATACTCTCTGAAAACCTCTCCTTAGATGGGTCAGCCCCCTGCGTGCCCGTGTGGGATCTCACCTCTGCAAATGTCTTCCTCCTGCTTCTTGTGTTACTGCTTCTTTCCATTCCCTCTCGCTGTACAGAACTGAATTTGGAAGGGGTTTACATGTCTTATTTTAGTTAACCCTCATCACAAGCCAGTTACGAAAGTATGCCAATTAGTTTCATATTATAGGTAACCAAGGCATCAAGAGGTTGAGCAACTTTTCCAAGATCCTACGGCTAGTTAAAGATTAAATCAGAAAATTGTTAAGAAACAGAAATTCAACCAAGTTAATGACCTAGTTGCTTTGTTAAAGGATTCATGACTTGAGCAGCATCCCATCTAGGACGTAGAGGGGAGCTCTAAGGATTGTAGGAAATAGAATTATTTCATTGGGAAGACAGTGGGGCAGGTAAGTTATTAGCAAAAGAAAAGAAAGAATTGTTTCAGGCAAAGCCACTTTCCTTCAGGGGGAACAGAGAGTCAGGTCTCCTTAGGTGGATTACCTCATCTTCCTTACTGGGATGGAGGGAACCCAAGTGATAGATTACCTCATTGGCCAGCTGACCAAAGCATTCCTGACAGATCAGTTAAGACTACATTTCTGGGGGAGGTAAAAACTGCCATTGGTTTGGTCTTAAACCCTAGTTTGGTGGTTTGGCCGGGCATCTTGGGCATGTGTTTTAACATTGTGAACCCATATAGTCAGACAGCAGACCCGTTGGTCTCAACCACCTAGTTGTAAGACAGACCACTGAATGCTTTAGGGAAGGTTGATGCATAGATTATTCACAAAGTTATGAGCAAAGTTAAGGTAATTCAGGAGAGGATAGAGAAGTACCCCAGGGCAACAGTAGCTATTCCTACACCTCAGCCCTAGGTGTTAAAGGTTACTGGAACCTGGAGAAAGCTATAGGAGAGATGAGAAATCACTTTGCCATTCTGAAGGCAAGAAAGGAGAGAAGCAAAGGAAGAAACATCCCAGCCTCACTCTGGTCTCTTGCTGGTGTCTCCCACTGGCTGGAGCCAAGTTGAATCCAGAGGGTAAAAGAATAGTTCATGCTGTCCCTAGAGATCTGTGTCCCGGACACACAGCAGGAAGAGTGGTGGAGGAGTCAAGAGAACAAATGAGAAAGATGTAGCATCAAGTCTCAACTAAAATCCAAACTCTGTCTGATTTTAGTGCTGCAGTGTTTTTTTTCTAGAGGGGATCAGAGGGGACAGCTGCCCTAATCCCATATTCAACCACCCAAAGTCCAACCTAAAATAGGAGCAGGTGCAGTGCCTGCCAAGGCCATCACGAACAGGCATCATCAGCTGTTTTCGTCTCCAGCATGTTCAGTCCAGCTTGGCAACAGTGCCCTGGCTGCTCCCCCTAACACACACGTGCCTTTGAAGGGTTTTCTCCCGCTAATGATCAAAATGGCTCCAGGGAACAATCTCTAGAAAACAAGGCTGACCAAAATACCTGTACCAGGCCCATATAACCGTTCTCAGATTCCATTCTGATGTGCGTTCTGAAGGCTTCTGAGCTTGCCAATACAGAACTAATTTACATCGTTTCATGTCAAAAGGCTTGCAAGAAATTATTCTAAAATACATCTTTAATCATATACATGTTTCCTCTTCTAACTTAACTGAGTTGAATAAGGAAGAAATAAAAAAGCAACCTCACCACCATGGTTTTCTCTGAGCTCCAGAAATATGAATAGGTCAATGCAGGCAATGGCTGCCCATCGTGATCAGGTTCTCACTGGGCACTAGGTACAGTGCTTAACTAGCCTTGGCTGCCACGGCCCTCACTGCAACCCTAAGGAGAAAGTACTTTTTTGCGTGCCACTCCGTGAACAGGAAACTGAGGCTTATGGTGAGTAAGTCAGAGACATTAACTGTGTGCCGCTCAGTGCACTGAGATCAAGAGAGAGTGCACAAACAAAAAATAAGAAGTCGATGAACTTAAATTCTAACTGTGGGGGGAGACGACAGTCATTAAAAAACCTGTGAAGGGGCTCCTGGCTGGTTCAGTCAGTAGAGCCTGCAACTCTTGATCTCAGGGTTATGGGTTTCAGGCCCATTTTGAGTGTAGAGATGACTCAAAAATAAAATCTTAAAAAAAAATAACCTGTGCAAATGAGTAGCAAAAAGGGTAAAGGATCCACGTTTTCAGAAAGCGAGCAGTCAAGTGGACTGGGTAGGCAGAGAAATCTTGCCTGCGGTGGTGGGAATTGAGCTGCCGCCAGGAGAAAGCTAAGAATGGCGGGGACTCGGAAGTCGTGGGGCATGCCGGGCTGATCAGCAAGGAGCCTGGGCATCTGGACGAGGCGTGAGGGCAGGAGGGAAGATCAGAGAGGGGCTCTTAGCTCTCCTCTGTCATCGTTCCCCAATTGCCCTCTCCCCCTCCACCTCTCAGCCTCACACCCTCAGAGCCAGCCCCGACGCTCCCTTTCCTCCTCTCTGAGTCCTCACAGCCCCAGACCGCACACTTCCCACTCCCTGAAGGCTCTATTCGAGGAGTTGTAAGTACCCTGTTTGAAAAGTATTTGCATGTTTGTGGCTGGTGCTGGCGGTGTGTGATCGCTCATTCTTCCCTCACGCACTTTCCCTCTTCCTAGTCCCTAGGTTTGTTTCCCAGGAAGTGACTCCACAAGCTTTCTGAGCAAATGACTGGAGGAGATAATGAGGCCCTCTGGGCCACACAATTCAACCAGACTTTGCTTACCAGGGAGCCACTCCAGACTCACTGCTTGCCTCTAGCTATAGGACAGAAAAGTCAGAATGGGCTCATTTCCTCCTAAAAAAAAATTTCCTCTGAGAATCAACAAACTGGCTGCAAAGATGCCTACCCTAATCTAAGACAGGCGGACCCCCTGCCCCCGC
>PITA01034513.1:0-11543 GCA_004023965.1 Spilogale gracilis | reverse complement strand
TCATGACCTGAGCCGAAGGCAGTTGCTTAACCAACTGAGCCACCCAGGCGCCCCAGAAGAGGTGGTATTTCCAGGGAATATCATCCACAATGGGGAAAAACTGACAGCCTTCCCTCTGAGGTCAAGAACAAGACAAGGATGCCCACTCTCACCACTACTGTTCAACATAGTGTTAGAAGTCCTAGCAACACCAATCAGACAACAGAAAGAAATAAAAGGTATTCAGATTGGCAAAGAAGTCAAACTCTCTCGTTGCAGATGACATGATACTCTATGTGGAAAACCCAAAAGACTCTACCCCCAAACTACTAGAACTCATACAACAATTCAGTAACATGGCAGGATGCAAAATCAATGCACAGAAATCAGTTGCGTTCTTATACACTAACAATGAAAATATAGAAAGGGAAATCAGAGAATCTATTCCATTTACTATAGCACCAAAAACCATAAGATACTTAGGAATAAACCTAACCAAAGAAGTTAAGGAACTTCTTGAGGAACTACAGAACACTCATGAAAGAAATTGAAGAAGACACAAAAAGATGGAAGAGCATCCCATGCTCATGGATCAGAAGAATAAACATTGTTAAAATGTCTATACTGCCCAGAGCAATCTAGACTTTCAATGCCATTCCGACCAAAATTCCACCAACATTCTTCAAAGCGTTGGAACAAACGATCCTAAAATTTATATGGGACCAAAAAAGACCCCGAATTGCTAAGGAATTGCTGAAGAAGAAAAACAAAGCTGGGGGCATCTCATTACCTGACTTCAGGCTTTATTACAAAGCTGTGATCACCAAGACAGCATGGTACTGGCACAAAAACAGAGAAATAGACCAATGGAACAGAGTAGAGAGTCCAGATATGGACTCACAAATCTATGGTCAAATCATCTTCGACAAAGCAGGAAAAAGTATCCAGTGAAAAAAAGACAGTCTCTTCAATAAATGGTGCTGGGAAAATTGGACAGCTACGTATAGAAGAATGAAACTAGACCATTCGCTTACACCACACACAAAGGCAAACTCGAAATGAATGAAAGACCTCAATGTGAGGCAGGAATCCATCAAAATCCTGGAAAAGAACGTAGGCAATAACCTCTTTGACATCAGCCACGGCAACTTCTTTCAAGACACGTTTCCAAAGGCAAAGGAGACAAAAGCGAAAAATGAACTTCTGGGACTTCATCAAAATAAAAAGCTTCTGCACAGCAAAGGAAACAGTCAACAAAACAAAGAGGCAACCCACAGAATGGGAGAAGATATTTGCAAATGACACTACAGACAAAGGGCTGGTATCCAAGATCTATAAAGAACTCCTCAAACTCAACATCCAAAAAGAAGATGATCACATCAAAAAATGGGCAAGAGACATGAAGAGGCACTTCTCCATAGAAGATATACAAATGGCTAACAGACACATGAAAAAATGTTCAGCGTCACTAGCTATCAGGGAAGTTCAAATCAAAACCACACCGAGATACCACCTTACACCAGTCAGAATGGCCAAAATTAACAAGTCAGGAAACAACAAGTGTTGGAGAGGCTGCAGAGAAAGGGGAACCCTCTTACACTGTTGGTGGGAATGTAAACTGGTGCAGCCGCTTTGGAGAACAGTGTGGAGATTCCTTAAAAAATTAAAAATAGAGCTACCCTATGACCCTGCAATTGCACTACTGGGCATTTCCCCCAAAGATACAGATGTAGTTTAAAGAAGGGCCATATGTACCCCAATGTTCATTGCAGCAATGGCCACAATCGCCAAACTGTGGAAAGAGCCAAGGTGCCCTTCAACAGATGAATGGATAAAGAAGATGTGGTACATATATACAATGGAATATTACTCCTCCATCAGAAAGGATGAATATCCAACTTTTGTAGCAACATGGACTGGACTGGAAGAGATTATGCTGAGTGAAATAAGCCAAGTAGAGAAAGTCAAGTATTACATGGTTTCACTTACTTGCGGTGCATAAGGAGTAATATAGAGGACAGTAGGAGAAGGAAAGGAAATGGGAAGTAGGGTAATTTGTGGAGAGAAATGAAACATGAGAGACTTTGGACACAGAAACAAACTGAGGGACTTGGAGGGAGGGGTGGGGGGTGAGAGAGCCTGGTGGTGGGTACTGGTGACACCTATTGCATGGAGCACTGGGTGTGGGGCATGGGGAATGAATCTTGGAACACTGAAAAAATTTTTAAAAATCATCACAAAAAATGTAAAAAAAAGAGAAGAGGTGGTATTTCAGAAACATTTCCCCCCCCCCTTTTTTTTTAAAGATTCTATTTATTTGACAGAGAGAAACACAGGCAGAGAGGGAACACAAGCAGGGGGAGTGAGAGAGGGAGAAGCAGGCTTCCCGCCGAGCAGGCAGCCCGATGTGGGGCTCGATCCCGGGTCTCTGGGATCATGACCTGAGCCGAAGGCAGTCGCTCAACCAACTGAGCCACCCAGGCGCCCCTAGAAACATTTCCCCTTTTTTAAAAAAAAAAAAGATTTTATTCACTCATTTGACAGACAGAGAGAGAGATCACAAGTAGGCAGAGAGAGAGGAGGAAGCAGGCTCCCCGCTGAGCAGAGAGCCCCATGCGGGCCTCGATCCCAGGACCTTGAGATCATGACCTGAACCGAAGGCAGAGGCTTTAACCCACTGAGCCACCCAGGCGCCCCCCCCTTTTTTTTTTCTTAATAAAGATTTTATTTATTTATGTGACAGAGAGAGATATAGCGAGAGAGGGAACACAAGCTACGGTAGTGGGAGAGGGAGAAGCAGACCTCCCTCCAAGCAGGGAGCCTGATGCAGGGCTCAATTCCAGGACCTTGGGATCATGACCTGAGCTGAAGGTAGATGCTTGACCAACCGAGCCCCCCAGGTGCCCCTCAGCAGCATTTCCATAAACACAGGGCACATCCAGGACGGTGGACGGCAGGAGAAAAAGCAAAGAACTGAAGGCAAACAGGGCATCTCAGAGCAAAGACTGAAGGAGCAGGGCAGCAGGCAGCGAGCATGGCCGTACCTACAGGGATGGGAGTGGGGGCAGAGCGGGAAGAGTCTTCCCCACCAGGCCTTGGAACTCGGGTTCAATAGTGTAGACAGGGACTAGTCACTGCACCTTTGGGACAGGGAAGTGACATGCTGCAAGACTGCCTTTGGATCACTGGCCCTGTGGCATGCACAGGGTGGGGAAGGTGACCGTCAGTGGGCAGGGGACCTGTTCGTGGTTCTGGGAGGTCTGAGCTAATGACAGGGTCAGTGGGGACGAGACAGATCTGAGGGCGCAGCACACAGAACCGGCCGCACGGACCTCGTGCCAGGCTGTGGCTGGGTGTCAGTGCCGGCACCTGGGTGCTCCCATCAGCGTCATCCATACTCCATCCTTTCTTCTTGCTCATTCTCCTTGGCTCCCTAGGACCAGAGGGAAGCGCTGGCACTTGGGGCAGCCCCTGGCTTGGACCGAGAGAGGACTTGGGGGGCAAGGGGCTGACCGTGTGCAGGAGGACATCTGTCTGTGTGCGTGCTTGTTCCAGGGCCCAACCTCTCTGCCTGGCCAGGGCCACCAAGCGGCAGGGTTTGGGACGCTGTGATGACCCACTCGTGGGCCGGGAGTGCCCCTCTGGTCAGGCCCTGCTGCCCCTGCCATGCTAGTGTCCTATCGCCACGACGATGGGCGAGCTGCACAGCGGGGAACCCCTTTGAGCTCGCTGCTGCTCATGTCCCACTGACCCGCTCAGCCCACCCCGATGCCCACCCCGGTCACTGACCACCTCGCTCCAGCCCAGCCGTCTGCACCGCAGCTGGAGGACCCCAACGGCAAGGGCCGAAGTTTCCATCGGACAGTTCCAACAGTCAGCAACAGTAGCAACACTCAAGCCATCAGCTTCGAGTGCCAGGACGTGGGGCTTAGGATCCTGGGCATGCCTCCCCCAGGGCCAGGGGAGCTCTGGGTCCCAGGAAATATGCAACTGCCAGCTGAGCAATGATGTGTCTGCAAAAGAGATGGGCTGTTGCCCTTTCACAGCCCTGCTGCTCCTTCCAGGAGGGACCCAGGGGCTGGCGACCACTGCCTGAAACCCCAGAAGCTTCTTGGGATGCCCAGCTGGCCTGTAGGAGACCCAGAGGAGATCCAGGAGGGCAACCTACTCTGGACCAGGCGTCCACTTCCCTTATGGCCCATAGTGATCAGACAGATGAGACCGTCTTACGACAGCATCAGGGAAACATGGCAGCAGCTCTGTGGGCTCCCACACTTGAGCTCAAACCCCGGCTCATGCAGCCGCTAGCTCCGTGACCTCAGGCCTGTTCCTCAACCTCTCTGGCCTCCAGCAAGTCTGTGAAGAGTGGCAATGCTCCCTCGGGGTGCTGGGAGACTGCTAACAGGATGCCCCCCTGTTCGGTGCCCCCCGTACAGCACCCTTCTCTTCTAAGTCTTCGGCGCCCTGAAACCACATGGCTAGTGAGCAGTAATGCTGCCCTTATTTAACGTCTGCCTACCTGAAGGCCGTCAGCATCCCAAGGGCAGGGCCTGGCATATGGTAAGTTTAGGCCCAGGGCATGATTCCTCTCACCATCCCTGAGTGTCCAAGTCCTGATCCAAGAAAGGAATAACCTCTTCTGCTTCCTGATTCAGCTCCCGCAGCCCCGGCGACCTCTGGAAAACAAATACACGCTTGGTCTACACGGGGACAGCAGGGCTGAGCTGCAGAGGCAGCGGAGGGCAAAGCCCCTGAGGTTTGAGTCCCCTTCGTCGGCCTGTGCCTGGCGCTTCCCAGTGTCAGCGTCTAAGCAGCCTCATTTCCCGGCTCAGTGAAAGCACCTAGTCACCCCAGAGGTGCCACAAGGCCCGGCCTCTAGACCCTGGGTCTGGGACCCCGGCTGGCGTCGCCACGCCCCTAGCAAAGGGACCCCTGGGAATTCTGCACACAGCCCGAGGCTCCAAACTCTCCTGCATCCCTGAGAACTGTGTTTGGAACAATTCTCCCTTGGAGGGTAGATTTCACTCCAGGGAAACTAACCAAATGGGTAAAAAGAGAGGGGTGCAGAGGCACGGGGGGGCTCAGTCGGTAAGCGTCTAACTCTTGGTTGCAGGTCCGTTCATGACTTCAGGGTGTGGGGTCAAGCCCTGAGAGGGGTTCTGGGCTCAGTATGGAGTCCACAAGACATTCTTGCCTCCTCCTTCCCTCTGCCCCTGCTGTTCATGCTCTCTTTCTGTCTCAGATAAATGAATTTTAAAAGATGACATTTTCTAAAAAGATTTTATTTATTTATCTGACAGAGAGAAGCACAGCTAGAGAGGGAACACAAGCAGGGGGAGTGAGAGAGGGAGAAGCAGGCTTCCCGCCAAGCAGGGAGCCTGATGTGGGACTCAATTGCCAGTCTCCGGGATCATGACCTGAGCCGAAGGCAGTCGCTCAACCAACTGAGCCCCCCAGGCGCCCTATTTTCTTTTTTTTAAGATTTTATTTATGTATTTGACAGAGAGAAACACATCTAGAGAGGGAACACAAGCAGGGGGAGTGAGAGAGGGAAGCAGGCTTGCGGAGCAGGGAGCCCGATGTGGGACTCATCCCAGAAGGGATCGTAACCTGAGCGAAAGGCAGACGCCTAACGACTAAGCCACCCAGCCACCCCTAGAGATTGCTTAAAAATAAAAAATCTTTTTTAAAAAATGTCAACAGCACCTTGGTGGCTCAGTCAGTTAAGCATCTGCCTTCAGCTCAAGTCATGATCCCAGAGTCCTGGGATGGAGCCCACATCCATCACCCTGCTCAGCGGGGGCCTGCTTTTCCCTCTCCCTCTGTCCCTTCTGGCTGCTCATGTGCTCTCTCTCTCTCTCTCAAATAAATAATAAAATAAAATCTTTAGGGGCACCTGAGGGGCTCAGTTGTTAAGTGTCTGCCTTTGATCAGGTCACAATCCTGGGGATCGAGTCCCACATCGGGCTCCCTGCTCGGCGGGAAGCCTGCTTCTCCCTCTCTCACGCCCCCTGCTTGTGTTCCCTCTCTGGCTGTGTTTCTCTCTGTCAAATAAATAAATAAAATCTTTTAAAAAAATTAAATATTTGATTTATTTGACATAGAGAGTCCGCGAGAGAGGGAACACAAGCAGGGGGCGTGAGAGAGGGAGAAGCAGACTCCTTTCTGAGCAGGGAGCTCGATGCAGAGCTTGATCCCAGGACCCTGGGATCACCTGAGCTGAAGGCAGATACTTAACTGACTGAACCATCCAGGAGGCCCATAAATAAAAAAATAAGAGAGAGAGAGAGACAACAGTATATTATTAACCTGTTTTGAAACCGAAGCACACTCCTTTTGTAGGAAAACCTGGAGGCAATTCAGAGAAGTTCTAGAAAGATCTGGAGGAAAGAAAGACACGCCCATTGAGAAAACATAAAATGGCCCTGGGGAATTAATTTCAAACTGGTCCTCAGGCCACGCCTGTGCCAGAAGCCGAGGGAGGAGGGGCCGCAGGAGAGGCGGTCAGGGCAGTGGGCAGTGAGGGGCAAGACTGCGAGGGCAGGTGGCCGTTCCCAGGAGCCTGACGACAAAGGAGAAGGAAGGGGTGGATATAACTAGGAGGGTGGAGGGGTCGAGAAAGGGCTGTTTTTTCCTTGTCTCCTGCTTTCTGGGAGCTAGAAGCCAGCTGGGAGTGTTTATGGGGCAGCCGAGTTGGGATTTGTGGGGCATCCCAGCGGGGTGGGGGCCAGTGCTGCAGGTGGGGAAAGAATTCAGCCAAGGCAGAACAAAGGAGTTAGAAGTTGATTGAATCCCTTGTAAGGGAGAAGCAGGCAGGATGGCAAAAGAGAGACCGCGCCCCGACGTTGGGGGGGATGCTGTAGTTATAGGGCGGAGTGAGGGGCATGGGAACATACGGAAATGTCCCTTTTTTGGTCCCTGGGCCTGGCTGTGAGTAGCTCATTGGCCCGTTGAGGCCCGTGGTCATTTGTCTTCAGCGTGGGGTCACCGTGGGACCTTTGGCCTCACTCGTGTTCCCATTGCTCAGCCTGTTGCCCCAAAGCAGCGGCTACAGGACTCTGGCTTCGGAGGGGTGCATGTGCAGAAGTGGGGCAGGGGGTCTACAGGTCCAGCCGCCCAAGGGGACAGGCCAGCAAGGTGCTCTTCAGCTCAGGTGATCCCAGGGTCTTTTTAAGGGCAGGGCTGGTGGTGGAGGAGGGCTTGGAGGACGGGGCTGTGTGTGGTGCTGGGAGGTGATCCTAGGGTCTGCCTGGAGGCGCCCACCCTAGGCTTTCAGCCTCCGGCCCCAGGGCACCAGAGGGGCCAGCCCTGCCTGCTTTGAGCAAGAACGCCCTGGGAGGTGGGAGAATAGGACAGGAAGCTAGAAAGACAGGATCTGACCATGGACTTACTGGCAAGGTGACGGTATTAGTTTCGGAGGCTGCCAGGGGTTCTCTCCCCGTTCTGGAGGCTGACGTCCCAAATGCAGGTGTTAGCAGGGGTAGTTCTTCCTGGAATCCTGGAGGGAAAAATCTGTTTCCTGCCTCTGGCCTGGCTTCTGCTGCCAACAATCCTCAACTCACAGACGCATCCCGCCAATCTCAGTCTTCATCTGGCGTCCCCTGCCTGTCTCAGTGTCTTCTTTTTTGTCTCTTGTAAGGACATTTGTCATTGGTTTTAGGGCACACCCTCACCTGCAAGGATCTCAGTCATCTTGAGATCCTTACCTCAACGATATCTACAATGACCTTTATGCCAAATCACACCATATCACGAGGTTCCAGGTGGACAAGTCGCCCATTACAGCCTGGCATTATCTGCACACGGGAATGCCCCGCAAGGAGAAACCGAGAGAATGACGGCGTGCAGCTGGCTTGAGGGGCCACATGGTGCAGCTGGGACGGGCGTCTGGCCTGACTCCTGAGCCCCTCAAGAGTGCAGGCCGCAGACCACCAAGGCCAGAGCGCACCGCGTGCGCCTCCCGGCGGTTCACCCCGGTGTCTCCGGCAGCCCGCCTTGTGTGCCAGTAGGTTTTACTCCACCGGGGCTTAGGAAGCCTCACCGTCCTGAGGCCTCCCCGCCCCTGCCACACTTTGGGGTCAGCCTTGACCAACTTCTCAGGTGCTACAATTTCTCACCCGCCCACCCGGCCCAAGAGGAACGGGCCCCGACCCGGAACTGGGACTTCAGAACTCTAGGGGCGGGGGTCTCGAGGACTAAGAGCCGAGGGGATAGGGAGAGGTCGCTTGCGGGCTTTGGGCCCCTAAAGATCACCATTGTCTGGAGACCCTCACAGCAAGACCAGAAGCATGTGGGCCTCAGCTTGGGATGACCACCTATGTGCCGTATCCGGATGGGGCTCTGGCTTGGTCACCGGCTGCAGCCACGGAGTGATGCTGAATTAGAAGAGATTGGCATCGGGGCGCCTGGGGAGCTCGGTTGGTTAAGCGACTGCCTTCAGCTCAGGTCATGATCCCGGAGGCTCAGGATCGAGTCCCACATCGGGCTCCCTGCTCGGTGGGAAGCCTGCTTCTCCCTCTCTCAGTCCCTCTTCTTGTGTTCCCTCTCTGGCTGTGTTTCTCTCTGTCAAATAAATAAATAAATAAATAAAATCTTTAAAAAAGTAAAAAAAATTTAAAAAAGAAGAGCTCGGCATCGACAGTGAGAAGAGGAGGCCACAGTTCCGTGTCTGTGAGGTTCACTGACGAGGCCTTGATGAGGGGGTGACAAGCCCTTCCCTCTGGGGGTCACCCTGGATCCCCATGCAGCAGCGTCGGTGGACATGGCTTCCAAGCTTGGTTCCACATTCTGGAGTCACAAGGGCCAAAGGACAGAGGACTGGTCAGCTGAGACTGCGTAACAAAACCCCGCAGGAGGGAGGGGCTTCTCCTGAGGCCCCTCTTCTTGGCTCGCAGGCGGGCCCCTTCTTACTGTGTCCTCAGGCGGCCCCTCCTCTGCGCGCATGTGTGTGGGAGACAGAGACCCATCTCTCGGTGTCTTCCTTTCTTATGAGGACACCGGTGCTATTGGACGAGGATCTCCATTTAACCTTAGTTACCTTCCTACAGGCTTCTGTGTCTGAATACAGTCACATTTGGGGGTTAGGGCTTCAACATACGGATTGCAGGAGAACAAAGTTCCGTTTGTAAGAGCCATGACATCGTGGAAAATTCCGGGTCGGCCGTGGGAGGGTGTGGAGGGCGCGGATACAGCCGCTGGGCAGAAGAGGGACGCCTCCTGCGGGAACCCAGCACGGCCTCGGTGGGGGCAGGTGTGGCGCCAGCGTACCTGGGGATGGCGGAGGCTGACGCCCGGAGGCCTGAGACCAGCCTGTGCGGGCAGTTGGGGCTCCAGAAGCCTCCGGGACCGTCTCCGGGCCATCCCCAGGTGTGAGGGCTGCAGCTGGGAAGTCGCCGGGAGTGGTGGCCTCATGGGGAACAGAGGTCACAGATACCTTAGCTTGTTCCAAGTAACTCCTGAGTGCCACTCCCAGCATAGTCAATACTGTCTTCAGAAAAGTAGAAGCAGCAGCAGCTACTCCCCTCTTTTTCTCTCCTGTCTATGTGCCCCTGAAGCTCGGGGGGAGCGAGGGCTCCCGGGGGCAGCTGTCAGCCACAGATCGGAGCTGAGGCAGCAAATCCGGGGGGGGGATCTGTCCACCCCAGCCCATCGTGTAATTTGAGTTACAGCTGGATGGGAATGAGTGCGTGCTTCCCTCTGGGTCGGTCTGGATTGCCCCGCTGGCCCCGGGGGCTGTGCCACAGGCTCGGGAGGGCCACGCGTCCCAAGCCCTTCAGCCCGGGGGTTCCTGGGACCGCGGCGGCCGCCATCCCAGCACTCCCCACTTCTGTGGCTACGCAGTCGGCAGCTACTTGGGACCGGAACTAGTTTAGACCCCATTCCCAAGCCCCCTCTGACCAGGATCCCGTCTGAAGTCACACAAGCCCAGCTGCCAGGCTCAGGTGTCCACACAGCGGCTGAAACCCGGAGGAAGACGTTCTGGTAGGGCCCTGACCGGTTCCCCGCCATGTGACGTCCAGTCGGCTGCCCGTGGCCCCAAGCGCCCAATGCGTCTCGTTGGGGAGTGCACCGATGAGTGGCCCGGTTCCCCCAAAGCAGCTGGCTTTCTTTCCAACCAGGACCCGTCTGAGAGGGTCAATAGGGCCCCGTCTTCCCAGAAACCATCCGCATGGGTGCCTCTTTGTCCTGGTCCTGGCTGGCCTTTCTGGGCGCAAGATTCGGCATGACAGTCACAGGGCCCTGCCTCCCAGCTGCCCCGCGGCTCTCTTCCGGAGCTCCGACACCCCTCCGCTGCCTGGACACCCCTCCCTGGCCCGACACCCCTCCCCCTGCCCGGACACCCCTCCCCACACACAGCCCTCCCGTCCTGACACCCCTCCCCGCCCTGACAGCCCCTCCTCCTGCAGGCGTGACCCTCCGCCCTGAGGCTGCTGGCTGACCCTCGGTGGCCATTCGGCCATTCGGGTCTCTTCAAGAGCCCATCTGTTTGTCACCCCCTCACTTCTGTTTATCTTTCCAGAGCTATTTGTGGCCACAGCCCATCCTTAGTCCATGAAAAGGTTTCCTTTTAAGGCAGTTGAGGAATTTGGGAGGGGGCAGGTATGCAAGTTTTTCTGAGATTTCTACACAAAAAAGTTTGTCCTCCTTTTATCTGCCCAGGGTGGGGGGGGGGGCACCTGGAGGCCTCGCCCGTGTGCTGCATGAGCATGGCTACGCCCAGGCCAAGGCTGGTGCTCAGGGTCTAGCCTGACCGGTCCTGTAGAACGGGAGTGAGCTTGGGGGCCAGTCGGCTACGGACACCCTAGCCTCTGCTCATCCAGCAGCTCTGCACACCCGGGTTGGCGGAGGCTTTGTGTGCCTCAGTTTCCCCCATCTATCAAGTAAAGGGATTGAACTAAGAGGGCCCTTTGGGGTTGAAGATCTGATTTGGGATCCCGGCCTGGGCTCAGCTGGACATGGTGCCTGCTCTTAGGAATTTGGGGGGAGGCAACTGTTTTTGTTTTAGGTAAGTATTTTTTTTTTTAAAGATTTTATTTATTTACTTGACAGAGAGAGATCACAAGTAGGCAGAGAGGCAGGCAGAGAGAGAGGAGGAAGCAGGCTCCCTGCTGAGCAGAGAGCCTGATGTGGGACTCTATCTCTGGGTCTCTGGGATCATGACCTGAGCCAAAGGCAGAGGCTTAACCCTCTGACACCCAGATACCTGGGGACAGTCAACTTTTGCCCGAAAAACCAAATCCTAGTAAGAGAGATGCAGTAGGGCCTTAACATTTTTTTATTAGTCTTATTTTTTTTTATGGTTTTCAAATAGGATCAGGACTGCAGGACAGAGAGAGCTAACTGGAGCCTTTAGGGGTCAAATGCTCTGGAGAAAGGCTGGGGGCAGCCTGCTCCTCATTGGCAGACGTTGGAGTGGGCAGATGGCGCAGTGCACAGGAAGCTCTCAAGGCAACACCCAAGGTCAGGGCTTACACCTGGGGGAGGGGGCGCTGGGGGAGAACGCCCCAGGGAGGGTGCTGTGGGGGGTCCACTGTGGGAAGGGCGCTGGGGGAGGGGGAACTGGG
>PITA01034512.1:0-11392 GCA_004023965.1 Spilogale gracilis | reverse complement strand
AAAAAGAAAGAAGACCCCGGTATGACTGTGAAGTTCTTTGCAAGCAAGACTCCAGCTAAAAAGAAAAATCTTAAAACAGTTTTGCTTCTGTTGCTTACTATCCTTCTCCAGTAATGCTTCTGAGATTTGATCAGAGTTCTATAAAAGGAAAATAGTTACAGTGTGTCAGGGGTGGGGGGAGGAGGGGAACAACACGAGAAATAAATAATCCATAAAGTTCACAGTCCTAGAGGATCGGGGTGGGTGGATCTGATGACTTGGCAGCTGAGAGAGGGAAGCAAGTGTAATTGTTGATTTTATCAGAGCAGCTTTATGTGTTTCTTATGTGCACACAGTGGGATGGGGATTGAATATAGACTTAACGATTAACGTTAATGTCAGGTGGTTACAAAAGTGCTCCATAAATCCAGGGCAATATTACTATGTCTGTAGGGTGCGATATTAATACTCAATAAAAAAATTATCAAATTCTGTTAAAATAGAGGTTGTAATACATATGTGGCTTGCTTCCTTTCATAGAATCTGTATTTTGGGTCCTTCAAGTAGTTTGTATTATCGCTGGGATTGTATGAAATTTGATTTTGGTATAATTAACTCTGTGTGGACTATGGAAATCAAAAACTGTGTCATCTTGGTCACTAAGCAAGTTTTTTTTTCTTTCTGATTCTAGAATCTCAGCACTTGGAACTTTGAAGGTTGTTTTTGTTTGTTTTTGAACTGAAATGTCATGGGAGAGTCTGGTCATTATAACCAACCAGGAGAATTTACAGGATGCAAAATGTTTGTAGATTCCTTTAGTTAGAAGATATGAGTTCTAGACTTTTCCCAGGGAATGCAGTTCCATGTAATAATTTATCAAAAGGGAATTGAAAGAAAGGAAATACCACCTTTCGGGGACAGGAGGTTGAGTGGGTGGGTGAGCAGAGTGCTTTAAAAGCAGTCTTTGCTTTGTACAATCCCTTGATTTAAAGAGTTGCCTGGGCTACAGAAAGAAGCTCAAGTCAGTTATGATGTCTGGGAGTACTTTAGAAATTAGGCACTAGGTATGTGATTCTTCTTAGGGAGCCTGAAAATACCTTCAAGGCTTGGGGATGTCCCTTCTTTATCCTCATGCCTGCTGGCTGCTTAAGGCCATTTGAAAATTTTAGCTAAGATGATGTTTTATGTGTCTTCACCTATTAAATTTTCATAGTGAGTACTTTTTTTCCTCAACAGAATTCGTCACTTAGAGAAGACTTTTATTTTATTTTTATTTTCTTAAAAGATTTTATTTATTTGACAGAGAGAAACACAGCCACAGAGGGAACACAAGTAGGGGGAGTGAGAGAGGGAGAAGCAGGCTTCCCGCTGAGCAGGGAGCCCAATGTGGGGCTCGATCTTGGGTCTCCGGGATCATGACCTGAGCCGAAGGCAGTCGCTTAACCAACTGAGCCACCCAGGCACCCCTAGAGAAGATTTTTAAACAGATTAAGCAAGCTTTAACATATTAAATAAACAGTGCATGGAAGAGTATGTGT
Source organism: Spilogale gracilis (assembly GCA_004023965.1). Taxonomy (NCBI): domain Eukaryota; kingdom Metazoa; phylum Chordata; class Mammalia; order Carnivora; family Mephitidae; genus Spilogale; species Spilogale gracilis. The sequence goes on along the minus strand of PITA01034512.1, from coordinate 9,875 downwards.
GGTTCAACAAATGGCACCAAGAAAGAGATCCAAGTGGAGGAAAAGAGAGTCACATAACAAGATGAACAAGCAGGGTGGAAAGCCTTGACTGAATACACAGTTCTTCTTTCTTTTTTTAAAAGATTTTATTTATTTGACAGAGAGAAACACAGTGAGAGAGGGAACACAAGCAGGGGGAGTGAGAGAGGGAGAAGCAGGCTTCCCACTGAGCAGGCAGCCTGATGTGGGGCTTGATCCCGGGTCTCTGGGATCATGACCTGAGCTGAAGGCAGTTGCCCAACCAGCTGAGCCACCCAGGTGCCCCTGAATACACATTTCTGATTTAAGAAGCACTGCATGCCTATTCTCTATCTTCCATGTGGGTTACTCATTATTATTTATAAGCCATCTCCCTCATAAGGTGCTTTGAGCTTTGGAGGCAAATAAAGAGTAGTGAAACTTGAAATAGCCACTTGGTGGTCCATTATCAGCCCTGATACTTGGGATTGGAACTACTGTGTAAAGCAGAATTGTGAGTGTTTGAATTATAGGTAAGATTCCAGTGCGTCCTCTATATTCCCATTGCTAGAAGTGGTTTGTAGCTTATGATGTGGGGAACAAGAGCCTGGTTCACGGGTCAGATAGATAACTGGTAAGCTGCAGGATTTCTGCTGGCATCAACATTTAGGTGTTTGAAGTCCTTGGGTCGGGTGGGGTAGGGAGGTCAGTGGAGTAGGAATTCCCCAAGTTGGTTGTATTAACAACATTCTGGAGCCAAATCTCCTATGTGCGGGTGCAGAGAGACAGAGGTCACCATAGAAGGATCATTGGGCATCTTTGGTGGGCAGGAATGGGAAGAAGTTTCATCTGCTTCTCTTTCTGTCAGGGAGGAGTTCAAGGTTCTGAGGAGTTAGTGGTCTTACAGTTCTTCTCAAACCAGCCCAGGGGAATTTGATATTCTGTCTGCACACTGCGGGGCTATAAAAAGCCTGTTGTATGGAGCAAGGAGGTTTGAGATCAAGTCTCAGGTGTTCTGCCAAGTTGCCTGTGTGATCTTTGTTCATTAACTTCTCTTTCCTTATCTTCAAAATGAGGATCATCAAGTAGTTATGGAGTTATTGTGCAGATTAAACAGTATCTGTAGAATGTGTGAAATGTATGCTTAGAACAGTTGGTGGCACAAAGTTACACATTGGTAGCTGCTATTGTTATTATCATTTATTATTATTATTATTATTATTATTATTATTACTGTTATTCCTAGGGGCTATTTAAGGGTCAGTCATTGTTGCTGTTATAAATCATGTTGGTTGGTAACACAGATGATGTCTCTTTGTAGAGAAAGCAAAGCCTGTTGTCAGTTTTACCTTCGAGTCCAGTGTTTTGGTTCACACACCTTATAGCTACCTGCCTTTGTTCTTTCTGAAGTTTCCAAGGAACCTCCCATCATTTACTGGTGATTGGAGTAAATGTCCTGTCAAATGAAGGTGGTATTCATAACACCTTGTTTAATTTTATTTATTTTTTATTGATATCTTTGAGCAAAATGAGTGTGTTGGTCAATTGGAGTAGATTAAAGTTCCCAATGATGATGATGCTGTCCACGAGTAACTTTCAAAGGCATTTAGGTGAATAATTTTCTCCCGTTGTCACTGTTCTCTGTCCTCTGTTGCCCAGAGCCCTCAGGAATGATTTTCCTTAGGACAGGGCACGACTTTTTTTTTTTTTTTTTTTTAAGTGGACCATCCAGATAGATGTTAGGGCAATTCCACATAATTAGGGCAATCATATATTACTGGTTGGTGTTTCTGACAACTAGTTATTACAATTAAAATCCATTTACTGTTAAGTATTCCAATGGGATGTCAGATCTAATCTGTATTAAGTACTCCCCCGCATGACTTAACACTTTCTTCATATACTGTTTTTCAACCTTCAAATGCTGACTGCCTTCCAGGAAACAAAAACACCTTTCTTGGGAAGGAGGAACTGCTTTAATCCCAAGTTACACCAATTACATGCCATCAGAGCAATCATAAATGCATGCAGTAGAACTAGAAGAGAGTGAAGACCGGTAGGAGAGATGCCTTCACATGTTCTTGTTAGATGTGCCGTCCAATATGGTGGCCACCAGCCACTTGGGACTGCTGAGCACTTGAAATGTGACTAGACTGAAGGACTGAATTTCAACTCTTACTTAACTTTAATGAAATTTAAATTTAAATCAGAGACTAGACTTTATTATTGGAAAATTGTAAGTGTGTGTGGAACAACTTACGTATGTGAATCTACTTTTTCAACTCTAAATTTTTTGAACTCTGGATACTTGTCGAGTGGTTCCATTGAAAATCTAGCATCTGAATTGAAATGTGCTCTAAGTATAAAATGTACACTAGATTCCAAAGGCTTAATATAGATACAAGAATATTAAAGTATCTCAATTTTTTACACTAGTTATATTGGAAACATTTTAGATATTGGGTTAAATGAAATATAATAAATATTAATTTCTCCAGTATCTTTAGTTTCTTAAAATGTGGCTACTGGAAAACTTTAAGTTCCATGTGTAGCGTGTGGTTCTGTTTCTGTCGAGCAACACAGTGTTAGGCTGTCTTCGCCTTAATCTGTTGTCTTTGAAAGCTTTTGGTTATACTTCCGTATTCCTGTGTGTTGGGAGATCATGTTCTGGAAGAACTCACAAGAAATAAAAATCATCTGGAAATAAAATGACCAGTTTAATATTTATCGAGTAGGAAAAGTCCTCTCAAACTTCTCCCTTTTATAATTTCAGATGACTGTTTTATAAGTAGATTTGCTGGTGAGGTTGATTTAAATCTAATGGAGTTAAAGAGGCATGGCTAAAATACGAGGTCATTAAATAAGACTTTATGTCTAGGTACTGTATTTCCTGTTGTATAGTTCTGTTTTTGGCCACAGAATTCAGCCTCCTAGCAGTCCAGTACAATATTGTCAACTGCATGGGCATTGTTGTACAACAGCTCTTAAGAATCCCCTTACCTGCTTGACTGAACTCTATGCCCAATGACTCCTCCATTGTCCTTCCCCCAGACCCAACCAACTACCAGTCTACCTTCTGTTTCTTTCTTTCTTTTTTTTTGAATATGTGAATCTTTTCTTTTTATTGCTTTGTTTCCTTTCACTGTACCCTTTGCATTTTATTTGTTTATTTACTTATTGTTTGAAAAGTAGGTTCTGTTTATTTTGTTCATCTTTCTTAGATATTTGAAAATTTATTATTTTTATTATTTTTACTGTGTTCAGTTAGCCAACATATAGTCCATCATGGTTTTTGATGTAGTGTTCAGTAATTCATTAGTTGAATATAACCCCCAGTGCTCCTCACCTCACATGCGCTCCTTAATACCCATCACCCGGTCACCCCATCTCCCCACCTTCCCTTCTGTAACCCTCAGTTTGGTTCTCAGAGTTCATAGTTTCTCTCTACTTTTTGTTTCTATGAGTTGAGCTGCTTTTAATAACTCATATAAGTGGAATCATGCAGTATTTGTCTTCCTGTGACTGGCTCATTTCACTTAATTTAATGTTCTCAAGGTTTATCCATGTCATAGCATACGATAGGATCTTTTTCTTTTTTAAGGATGCATAATCTATTGCATGAATATACCACATTTCCTTTTCTCTTTTTCAGCTTTATGTATTTTTTTAGTAATCTTTATATATGCAATGTGGGGCTTGAACCCATGACCCTGAGATCAAGAGTCGCATGCCCTTCCTACTCAGCCAGCCTGTCCCCCCTCACATTTTCTTTATCCATTCATCCATCCATAGACATTCAGGTTACTCCACCTCTTGGTTGTTGTGAACAATGCTGCAATGAATGTGGATATGTAAACATGTCCTCAAGATCCCATCTTTAATTCGTTTTGATACATACCCAAAGTGGGATTGCTACCACATGGTAGTTCAATTTTTAAGTTTTTGAGGAACCTCCAAACTGTTTTATATAGTGGTTAAATCATTTTACATTCCTACCAGTAGTATATAAGGATTCCAATTTCTCCACATCCTTGTCAACATTTATTTTCTTTTTTCTGATAGTGGCCATTGTAACAGGTGTAAGATGATGTCTCACTGTGGTTTTGGCTTATATTCCTTTATGATGAGTAATGTTGAGCATCTTTTCATGTGCTTGTTGGCCTTTTGCATGTCTTCTTTGGAGAAATGCCTATTCAAATCCTTTGCCCATTTAAAATATCAGCTTATTTTATTTGTTCGTTATTGAGTTGTTGGTGATCTTCGTGTACTCTATTAACTCCTTATCAGAGTCATGGTTTGCAGATACTTTCATTTCACAGGTTGCCTCTACTGATTAATTCCTTTGCTGTGCGAAAGTATTAAAATTTGATGTAGTCCTGTTTATTTTTTCTTTTGTTGCCAGCGCTTTTGGTGTCTAAGAAATTCTTGCCAAATTCAGCATCACGGAGTCTTCCCCCTATGTTTTCTTGTAGGAGTTTTATGTTTTCAGGTCTTACATGTAGGTCTTTAAAACTTTTTGAGTTAATTTTTAATTAGGATGTAAGATAAAGGTCCTACTACTTCTACTACTACTACTACTTCCTCATCCTTCTCATCTTCCTTCTCTTCCTTCTTTCTCCTCTTCTTCTTCCTCGTCTTCCACCTCTTTGTCATTGTCATTGTCACTGTCATTATTATTATTATTATTTTTTCATGTGGCTGTTTAGTTTTCCCATTGCCATTTTTTGGAAAAGACTATCCTTTCTCCATTCTCTATTCTCTAGTTTTGCCATTCTTGTCAAAGGTGCCAAACCAATATGTCAGAGGATTTATTTCTGGGCTCTTTATTCTGATCCACTGGTCTATATGTCCGTCTTTCTGCCAATAGCATATCAACTGCTTTGAATACTCTGCTGTACTATTTCTTTTAATTTATTTTTATTGTTACTTAAATTTTTTTTCCAGTGTTCCAAGATTCATTCCCCATTCCCCACACCCAGTGCTCTATGCAATAGGTACCCTCAGTACCCACCACCAGGCTCTCCCATCCCCCCACCCCTTTCCCTCCAAGTCCCTCAGTTTGTTTCTGTGTCCAGAGTCTCTCTTGTTTTGTTTCTCTCCCTGAATTACCCTACTTCCCATTTACTTTCCTTCTCCTACTGTCTTCTGTATTACTCCTTATGCACCGCACGTAAGTGAAACCATGTGGTACTTGACTTTCTCTACTTGGCTTATTTCACTCAGCATAATCTCTTTCAATCCAGTCCATGTTGCTACAAAAGTTGGATATTCATCCTTTCTGGTGGAGGTGTAGTATTCCATTGTATATATGTACCACATTGCTGTACTAATTTTTAAAAAGCATTGGCTTTTTCCATACTTTTAAAAGGTCTGACTAGGATTGCTTAGAAGACTCTATAGAAAAACGCCTTCTTCAGTTCTTCATAATTTATAACTTTTTGCATTTTAATATCCATTTCTCTTTCCTGGAAGTGTAAGGGAATTTCTGTCTTCTCTTTTCCCTTTTCCTCTCAAGCATGTTTAGAACAACTTGGGTATGTAAATCTACTTATCCAAAAGGGGTGACAGATGGTGTGAATTTAGTTAGGAATGTTTGCCTCCTCAGGTATTCTTGATCTTCAGATGGAGGAAGAAAGGCAGGGAGGAAGTTTGGGATTGTTTAACATGGCGTAGTCTAGAAACTTGGTTAAGAAGCCACGAGTTTGGAGCCAGATCGCCCAGGTTTGGATCTGAGCTATGCCTCTTACTTACTTGCAGATTTTCGGCAAATAATTTGACGTCTCTGTTTTAGTTTTCTTTGTCTGTAAAACGAATTTAATGTTAGAAGCTACCTCACAAGAATGTTCTGAGGGCTGAGTGAATTAAATACAGTGCCTGGCACCTATTACGTGCTATGTAAGTGGGTGTGTTTTATTACTTTGAATATTAAAAATAAAAACCAGGATACTGGCTAAATTCTTGGGTTCTGAGATGGCCAATCTTTCTAGTTCCATCAGAAAGAATGAACAAATGGGCACACATGATTGCTGTCCTTAAGAACTCTTAAACTTAGATGGTGTAATGGGAAATTATACATTCCTAGGTCAGTGGAGGTTTCCAGATCTTTTAGTAATTATATGGACATTGAATTTATATTAAGGGATATTACAAATGTTGCCAAATAGTTTATCATTTGTCGTCTGGCTTGTAGTTTTTTTTTTTAAATGTATGTATAAAGCATAGCATAAGATGAAGATTAATGTATTTGAAAAGCATAAACCATGGTGACACTTTGATATTGGAGTGCTTATAATATGCCATGTCTGTCAAATAAATTTTGCAACTTAGACTTTATTTTTACGTTGCAGTAAATCATCGAAAGGGTCGGAAGTTTATAAATTTAATGGTAGTGCTTTCAAATTCCATTTCTTGGTGTTTTAATTACATTTAACTTTTATAGCTTGTGTTGCTTTATATTTGAATTATTTCACTATTTGGAAAAACACATGGACGTTCCCATTGGATCCAAGGATTTGCTGAGATGATTTTATATATATATATGTATATATCAAGTAGCAGGACTCCCTCAGTCCTCCCATTTTTTTTTTTAAGCCGTAAAACAAAGTTGTTATTTTTTTTTTTTTAAATTTTAAATTCCAATATAGTTAACATACTGTGCTATATCTCAAGTGTTCTTCTTTTGGAGAATCATGCATCCAAACTTATGATTCAAGATGTTTGTGAATGGTGAGATGATCATCTCTAGAGAAGTTAAAGCATTCTTCTGATAAAGTGTATCTAAAGTATCTTTTCCTGTACAAAAGGTGCAACACCTATTTTCCTGTATGTTTTAGACTTCTCTAACATACTGAAAAATCGCCCCACCCCCTACTCCACCCAAGTGGACTATTTTTACTCTTGTAGCGTACATCTCTGGCATTAAGGGAGACACACCAATCCTCTGTGGTAGTAGGTGTACAGTGATTGAGTCTTAGCAGCTCCTTCTTGCTCAACTGTAATAACATTGAGTGCTCGTCTGTTTTTTTCTGAGCCATTTTGAGTGTGTAATGTACTGAATATCTGCAGTTAAGTGTGTAATGTATTGAATGTGTAAGTATTGAATATTTGCAATTAAATGCCTAGGTTGAACACCTCCTATATGGTCTTAAATAATTGGCTGCTTAGTGCTTCCCGTCCGTAGCTTTACCACGGGCAGTGCAGGGCACCGATGTTTGCGTGGCTGAAACCCTAGTTATAAGTGAAGAACCAGATGGTTGTTTTTCATCTGGGCTGCCAATCTTAGATGTTCTATAAAGCTGCTCCTGTCTATAAAGGCAGCACTTATATTTTCTGCACAGTATGTGCCTGTTGGCAATGTTTTTGTTTTTCTAGTTAAACAGCCACTACCTACAGGAGGAGTCACATACCAGAGCTGAGAAGAAACAGCCTTGGCTGGATAGTTTGCAATAATTTTGTAATTAAAAAAAAAATGCTGCACAGTCGATTCTGTTAGAACAAAACAGGTCTGTCTTCCAGGAAGACTCATCAGCATTCAAGAGCGATTTTAAATCGGAGGGGCTTTGATTAAAGTGTTGTGCCAGCAGGAAGCAGAGCCTCTTTGTCTTGACTATGGTATTACCCTCGCTCTGCTCAACTTTTTTTTCCTAAGCTACCTTTGCCTCCAGTTGGTTCATTCGACTGATTCCAAAAGAACCAGAGGGATAGGGCATGTTCAGTTTCTCACTCAGCATTGTGGTTTTTATGAAGTTCTCACAGTTAAGGGAGTTGTGGGGAAGGGTTGGATGAACCTAGTATATTCTTTCTGTCTAAATTGTAGCCGTTAAAATCTAGAGTACGGCATGTTTTTTTCATGATGAAGTGCTCTCTTCTCTTATCACTGCATGTGCTGTCGAAACCTGGGACAGCTGCTCACGTCCAAGGACATGACGTGTGCCACAGGTGTAGGGTAGGTTCCCACTTCCTGTTCTGCTATCCACGTATCCTCTCCTGTCCAGTTTTTTTTTTTTTTTAAGATGCTAATATTCTTGCTCATCACATGGCTGGATTAATGATGGAGCATAGATTCCTGTCTCTTTGACTTTTCTAATGGATTGATTGGCTCTTTGCCGGCTTGACTACATGAAGAACAACAAAAAAAAATCCTCCTTTCAGAACTACAGTCAGAACTGCACCTGTGATGGATTCTTAAAAGCTGTTTTATATTTAATAAGTGCGGGAGGTCCTTATGAATTTGAGGCATTCTCCCCTTACTGCCAAGACTCCCTGTTCACTGTCCCGTCTGCCTCTTGACAGGATAAAGAGGCCACCTCATTGGGTCTAATTTATGCCTCGCTTGGCTATTTCTAGCTGAGATAGGGATGGGCATCCTCCCACTGCTGTCTGTTTTTAACATTTGCCAGTATCAAACAGTTTTTGAGCACATGGTGATGTCTTAAAGGATGTGGAGCTTGTGGGAGCTGAGATGCAGCTCCTAGGTCCTCTGGAGTGGACTTCATTGTGGCAAGCACCTCTGCTCCTACAAGACACCCCCCCACCCCGCTTTAGTACCCATCGGGACCTACTGTCGTCCTCAACTTGCTCCCCACACAGCCTGTTCCTGCCCAGCCAATGTGGTTTTTCTTTCAGTAATTGTTTTGTCTCTCATTACTCAAATATTTTATGATTGATTTTTTTTGGATGTGCATTTCCTTCCTTCCTCTCAGTTTCTATGAAAAGTACATCGTGTCTAAAAGAAGCATTGTGGGCCCCGGCCTCTTTGGCCCCAGCGTTTTCTGGGATAGGCGTGCTTCACCATGCTGGTACCGAATATCTTTTCTCAGATTTGCGTTACGATGAAAGGCATGGTATTTGTCCTTGAGAATGCTCATTCTTGTTTGTGTAGACCATGATCCGAGTCTGGTTTTAACTATTTGTATTGTGGTCTTGTCACTGCAGGCAGGCATGGCGTGCGTGTTGAGAGTACTCTTGAGAAAAAGGTGTATTTTTAACGTAAACTCTTGTTTTCTATTCATCCAGGTAGGGCAAGACAGGGTAGAAATGAAGGACAAGTCTATGAAAGCTTAGAACTTTTCATATTATTCCGTCAAGTATAACTAGTTAAAAAACAACCCTTTTTAAAATTTGAATATGGTTGACATTAATGTAATTAGTTTCATGTGTACAAGGTAGTGATTCCACTTCTGTGTTAATTCAAAACTAATTTAAACTTTAAATTATTTGAAATGATCTGTTTTATAGCTTACATATCTTTAGGACTGAAATAGAAACCCAGGATAACTATTTCAGTTGGACCTTTCTTCAACTTTTTCAGAGGTGGAAAACTTCAAAGATGAATCTATAGTGAAGATACTGTTGCATCATTGCCGTTGCTCTTTGTCTTACTTTTAAAACTTGGAGCAATTTCTCTATGGTAGTAACTTTCCAAAGGCATGGCTTAGAAAATTTTCAGTAATATAGTTGCTAAATACTTCTCCTTTGAAAATCTATTATTTGTGTAGTAAGTGTTGAATTTTCTCTTCGTAGATTTTTGTTCCTACCCTCAGCCAGTAAGGTGACATTTTCTTAGGTGTCCTAATGACCTGGGGAAAAGTTATGATATAAACTGAAAAAGTAGGCCCAAATTATACACCATATGACTCCAACTATGTTAATTTTTCACTTATATGAATACATAACATTTTGATGTCTTTTTCTGTTCTGTAAATGTTAACAGTAGTTACTTCTGGTTGGTAGGCCTATGAGTGAATTTAAATTTCTGTGTGTATTTCTGCATTTCCAGGATTTTCTGTAACTGTATTTCTTTTTTTTTTTTTTAAGATTTTATTTATTTATTTGACAGAGAGAGAGGATCACAAGTAGGCAGAGAGGCAGGCAGAGAG
>PITA01034511.1:0-11546 GCA_004023965.1 Spilogale gracilis | reverse complement strand
CCACAACGAATATCATTCTCAATGGGGAAAAACAGAACTTTTCCCCTAAGGTCAGGAACACAGCAGAGCTGTCCATTAGTATCACTGCTATTCAACATAGTACTAGAAGTCCTAGCCCCAGCAATCAGACAGCAAAAAGAAATAAAAGGCATCTGAATAGGCAAAGAAGAAGTCCAACTCTCACTCTTTGCAGATGATATGATACTTTATGTGGAAAACCCAAAAGACCCCACTCCAAAACTATTAGAAATCATACAGGAGTTCAGTAAAGTGTCAGGATAGAAAATCAATGCACAAAAATCAGCTGCATTTCTATACACCAACAGCAAGACAGAAGAAAGAGAAATTAAGGAGTCGATCCCATTTACAATTGCACCCCAAACCATAAGATACCTAGGAATAAACCTAACCAAAAAGGTAAAAGATCTGTACTCTGAAAACTATAGAACATTTATAAAAGAAATTGAGGAAGACACAAAGAGATGGGAAACATGCCATGTTCATAGAATCTGCATATTCAAAGCAATCTCTATCAAAAGACTATCAACTTTTTCACAGAGCTGGAACAAATAATCTTAAAATTTGTATGGAATCAGAAAAGACTCCAAATAGACAAAGGAATGTTGAAAAAGAAAACCAAAGCTGGGGGCACCACAATTTTGGACTTCAAGCTGTATTACAAAGATGTAATCATCAAGACAGATGTAATCATCAAGACATCAAGGCACTTCCACAAATGCAGATGCATAGATCAATGGAACAGAATAGAGAGTCCTGAAATGGACCTTCAACTCTATGGTCAACTGATCTTTAATGAAGGAGGAAAGAATATCCAAAGGAAAAAAAATAGTCTCTTCAACAAATGGGGTTGGGGAAATTGGACAGCCACATGCAGAAGAATGAATATGGACTATTTTCTTACACCATACACAAATATAAAGTCATTTTTTGAGTTTCATGGCTGAAAGATCTAAATGTGAGAAAGGAATCCATCAAAATTCGAGAGAAGAACACAGCAGCAACCTCTGTGACCTCCACCACAGCCACTTCTTTCTAGACACATCTGCTAAGGCAAGGGAAACAAAAGCAAAAATGAACTATTGGGATTTGTCAAGATATAAAGCTTTTGCACACCAAAGGAAACAATCAACAAAACTGAAAGACAACCTTCAGAATAGGAGAAGATATTTGAAAATGTCTCATCAAATAAAGGACTAGTATCCAAATTTTTTTAAAAAAACTTATCAAACTCAACACCTAAAAAATAAATAACCCAGTCCAGAAAAATGGGCAGAAGACATAAACAGACATTTCTCCAAAGAAGACATACAAATAACCAACAGACATCTGAAAAAAAGCATGCTCAATACGTCATCTGGCAGCAGGGAAATATAAATCAATACCACAAAGAGATACTATGTCACACCAGTTAGAATGGCTAACATGGAAAAGTCAGGAAACAACAGATGTTGGTGGAGAAAAGGGAAGACAAACTGGTGCAGCCACTCTGGAAAATTTTGGACATTCTTCAAAAAGTTAAAAATGGAGTTACCCTATGACCCAGCAATTGCAGTACTAGGTATTTATGCAAAGTTTACAAACATAATGATTCCAAGGGGCACATGCACCCCAATGTTTACAGCAGCACTGTCTGCAATAGCCAAAATATGGAAAGAACCCAGAGATCCATCAACAGATGAGTGGTATATAGAATGGAATATTACTCAGCCATCAGAAAATGAAATCTTACCATTTGCAATGACATGGATATAACTAGAAGGCATTATGCTAAGCAAAATAAGCTAATCAGAGAAAGATAATTGTCATATGATTTCACTCACATGGAATTTAAGAGTCAAAATAGATAAACATATGATAAGGGAGGGAAAAATAAAATAAGATGGTATCAGAAAGGGATATAAACCATAAGAGACTCTTAACTATAGGAAACAAACTGAGGGTTGCTGGAGGGGAGCTGGGTGAGGGGAGGGGTTACTGGGTTATGGGCTTTAGGGGGGCACTTGATGTAATGAGCACTGGGTGTTATATGCAATTGATGAATCACGAAATTCTACCTCTGAAACTAATAATACACAATTAATTAACATTAATTGATTTTAAATAAAATAAAAAATTAAATTAAACCACAGGATAATATTATTCTGTGAAATAAAAACCTATCTAAATTTTAAAAATAAAAATAGGAGTGCCTGGGTGGCTGAGTTGGCTAAGTCACTGCCGTCAGCTCAGGTCATGATCCTGGAGTCCCAGGATCAAATCCCACATCAGGATCCCAGCTCTGTGGGGAGTCTGCTTCTCCCTCTGACCTTCTCCCCTCTCATGCTCTCTATCACTCACTCTCTCTCTCAAGTAAATAAATAAAACCTTAAAAAAATATAGGGGAACCTGGGTGGCTCAGCTGGTTAAGCAACTGCTTTCAGCTCAGATCATGATCCCGGAGACCCGGGATCTAGCCAGACATCGGGTTTCCTGCTCGGCAGGAGGCCCGCTTCTCCCTCTCTCACTCCCCCTGTTTGTGTTCCCTCTCTCACTGTCTTTCTCTCTGTCAAATAAATAAATCAAATCTTTAAAAAAATAAAAATTAAAAAAAAACCAAATAAATAAATGCTATGGGAGGAGGAACAAGATGGCAGAGGAGCAGGAGACCTAAATTTTGTCTGGTTCCAGGAATTCAGCTAGATAGTTATCAAGCCATTCTGAACACCTGCAAACCAAACAGGAGATCAAAGAGAAGAGCAGCAATTCTAGGAATAGAAAAGTGATGACTTTCTGGAAGGTAGGATGGGCGGAGAAGTGAATCTGGGGCCATATACGGAAAGATAGACTGCGGGGGAAGCCCCCATCAGCCACTTACCCACAGGTGAGAGAACAGCAGGGCATGAAATCAGAACTTTTAGAAGGTGGCTCTGCAGAGGGACGTTGCTCTGGTGGCTAGGTGGGGGGTGGAATCCTTGCTGGGTCATTGTGGTCTCAGGACCCTCAGGATGACAGGGAGACTCGGGGTGCCTGAGTGCAGCAGAGCTCCAGGTATCAGAGCGGGGAAACTGGCTGGAGAGATGAAGCCAAGGAAGGAGTGTTCAGCTCAGGGTTGCCATAAACCATGATTGGAGGTGAAGTCCAGCCACTCCTCTTTGAGCAGGGACCCCACAAGTGGCAGATCCTGGGAGACTCCCTTTCCTCTAGCAGTAGGAGCAGCGCAGGAGCACGCTGCAGGAATCTGCTGGGTCTGAGACTCCAAACGGGCCTCGTGCCAGAGATAGAAAACTGGGCTCCAGGCCAGGTAAGCACAGAGTCCAGCAGGAGACCAGGAAGATGGGCGTGATTGACTGCTGTTTTTGCGGGTGCACTGAGGAGCGAGACCCCAAGCTCTCGGCTCCTCCGGACAGGAGACTGGGAGGCCGCCATCTTCATTCCCATCCTCCAAACAGTACAGAAAGGTTCAGGGAACAAAAGCTCCAAGAGAGCAAATCAAGCAGATTGCTTAGCCTGGTCCCGGGCGAAGGCTGGGCAGTTCCGCCTCCAGCAAAGACATTTGAGAATCACCGCAACAGGCCCCTCTCCCAGAAGATTAGCAATTTGGTATCTTTTCTGGTTCCATACAAATTTTAGGATTGTTTGTTCTAGCACTTTAAAAAATGTTGCTGGTATTTTGATCAGAATGGCATTGAAAGTATAGATTGCTCTGGGCAGCATAAATATTTTAACAGTGTTTATTCTTCTGGAATAAATGTTTTTCCATCTTTTTGTGCCTTCTTCAATTTATTTCATGAGTGTTCTGTAGTTCCTGGAGTAAGACCCTTTACATTTTTGTTAGGTTTATCCTAAGATATCTTATGGGTTTGGTACTATTGTAATGGAATTGATTCTTTAATTGCCCTTTCTATAGTTTCATTGTTAGTGTATAAGAAAGCAACTGATTTCTGTGCGTTGATTTTGTATACTGGCACATTACTGAATTGCTGGATTAGTTCTACTAATTTGGTGGTGGAGTCTTTTGGGTTTTCCACATAAAAGATCATGTCATCTGCAAAGAGAGTTTAACTTCTTCTTTGCCAATTTAAATACATTTTATATTTTTTTGTTGTCTGATTGCTATTGCTAGGACTTCTAGTACTATGTTGAACAACAGTGGCAACACTGGGCATCCTTGTCACGTTCCTGATCTCAGTGGGAAGGCTTTCAGCTTTTCCCCATTGAGAATGATATTCTCTGTGGATTTTTTCATAGGTGGATTTTACAAAGTTGATGAATGTTCCCTCTATCCCTATACTTTAAGAGTTTTAATCAGGAAATAATGCTGTATTTTGTCCAATGCTTTTTTTGCGTCAATTGAGAGGACCATGTGGTTCTTTTCTTTTCTCTTATTGATTTTTTATAGCATATTGATTGACTTGAGAACGTTGAACCCCTCTTGCATTCCAGGGATAAAACACACCTGGTCATGGTGGGTAATCTGTTTAATGTACTGTTGCATCCTATTAGCCAGGATCTTGTTGAGAAAAGCTTGGCATCCATATTCATCAGGGATATTGGTCTGAAATTCCCCTTTGTGATGGGGTCTTTGCCTGGTTTCGGGATCAAAGTAATCCTGGCCTCATAGAAAGAGTCTGGAAATTTTCCTTCCATTTCTATTTTTTGAAACAGCTTCAGGAGAATAGGTATTATTTCTTCTTTGAATGTTTGGTAGAATTCCTCCAGGGAATCCATCAGGTTCTAGACTCTTGTTTTTTGGAAGTTTTTAATCACTGCTTCAATCTCATTACTAGATATTGGTCTATTCAGGTTGTCAATTTCTTCCTGTTTCAGTCTTGGAAGTTTGTAGGTTTCCAGGAAGGCATTCATTTCACCTAGGTTGCTTAACTTATTGGCATATAGCTGTTGATAATGATTTCTGATGATTGTTTCTATTTCCTTGGTGTTAGTCATGATCACTCTCCTTTCATTCATAATTTTATTAATTTGGCTCCTTTCTCTTTTCTTTTGGGTTAGCTTGGCCAGTGGTTTACTGATCTTATTAATTTTCCAAAGAATCAGCTTCTAGTTTCATTGATGTGTTCTACAATATCTTTAGTTCTAACACATTGATCTCTGCTCTAATCTTAATTATTTCCCTTCTTTTGCATGGGGTTGGCTAAATTTGCTGTTAATTCTCCAGCTTTTTTAAGATGTAAAAGAGTTTATGTATTCAGGATTTTTCAATTTTTTTGAGTGAGGCTTGGATAACTATGTATTTCCCCCTTAGGGCTACCTTTGCCATATCCCATACGTTTTAGAACAGTGTGTCTTCATTCTCATTGGTTTCCATGAATTGATTAAGATCTTCTTTGATTTTTTTGGTTGACCCAAGCATTCTTTTTTTTTTAAGATTTTATTTATTTATTTGACAGAGAGAGAGATCACAAGTAGGCAGAGAGAGAGGAGGAAGCAGGCTCCCTGCTGAGCAGAGAGCCCAATGTGGGCCTCAATCCCAGGACCCTGAGATCATGACCTGAGCCAAAGGCAGAGGCTTAACCCACTGAGCTACCTAGGCACCCTAATCCAAACATTCTTGAATGGGATGGTCTTTAGCTTCCAAGTGTTTGAATTCCTTCCCAACTTTTTCTTGTGATTGAGTTCCAATTTTAAAGCACTGTGGTCTGAGAATATGTAGGGAATAATCTCAATCTTTTGGCATTGGTTGGAAACTGATTTGTGACCCAGTATATAGTGTATTCTGGAGAAAGTTCTATGTGAGCTTGAGAAAAATGAGTATTCTGATGTTTTAGGGTGGAATGTTCTGTATGCATCTATGGGTCCATCTAGTCCAATGTGTCATTCAAAGCTCTTGTTTCTTTGCTGATTTTCTGCTTAAATGATCTGTCTATTGTTGAGAGAGGTGTATTAAGATCCCCTACAGCTAATGTATTCTTATCAATATGACTTTTTTTTTTTTGCTTAAAATTAGCTCATGTAGTTGGCTGCTCCCACATTGGGGGCATAAATATTTACAATTGTTAGATCTTCTTGGTGTATAGACTCTTTAAAAATGATGTAGTGTCCTTCTGTATCTCTGACTACAGTCTTTATCTTAATATCTAGTTTATCTGATATGAGAATTACTACCCCAGCTTTCTTTTGAGGCCCATTGGACTGAGAGATGGTTCTTCATCCCTTCACTTGTTGTCTGGATGTAACTTTAGGTTCAAGATGTGTCTCTTGTAGACAGCATATAGAGGGGGTCCTGTCTTTTTAGCCAGTCTGCAACCCTGTGACATTTTATGCAAGCATTTAGGCCATTTACATTGAGAGCGATTATTGAAAAGATAAGTTTTTATTGTCATCATGTTGCCTGTGAAGTCCTTGTTTCTAGAGATTGTCTCTATAAATTTCTGTTCTATATCACTCTTGGGTGTCTTTCTCCTTTTATAGAACTCCCTTAATATATTAAGATATTTCTTGTAGTGCCAGCTTGGTGGTCACATAATCTTCCAGACTTTGCCAGTCTTGAAAGCTCTCTATTCTCCATCTATTTTGAATGTCAGTCTTGCCTGATAAAATGTTCTTGGCTACATGTTCTTCTCATTTAGAGACCTGAATATGTCTTACCAGCCCTTTCTGGCTTGCCAGATTTCTTTGGACAGATCTGACATTATTCTGATGGTCCTCACTCTGTATATAAGGAATCTCTTCCCCTCAGCTGCCCTTAAGACATCTTCTCTGAATTTACAATTTGTGAATTTCACAATCACATGTCTGGAGGTCTTTCTACACTCTTTGATCTTGGGAGGTGTCCTCTTTGCCTCTAGGACATGAACACTAGTTCCATGCCCCATATTAGGAAAATTCTCATCTAGAATTTGTTCAACTATATCTTCTAGTCCTCTCTCTCTCTCTCTCTCTCTCTCTCTCTCTCTCTCTCTCCATGCCCTCAGAGATCCCAACAAGTCTGACATTGGAATATTTCATGGTGTCATTTATTTCCCTAATTTTGTTTTCATGGCTTCTATACTGTTTGTTCCAGGCCTTCTCCTAACCTTCTTTTCTATCAGTTTGTCTTCTAGATAACTAATTCTATTTTTTGCCTCATTTACCTAGCTGTTAGAGTATTTATATTAGATTGAATCTCATTGATAGTATTTCTAAGTTCTGCCAGATCAGTTCTCACTCCTGCCTTTAGAGAGTCTATGTTGTCACTATTAGTGACATTGTCTGGATAACTGTTACCCTAAATTCTATTTCCAACATATTGTTTATGTCCATATCCAATAGTTCTGTGGCAGAGGTCCCAGTCTCTGAATTTTTCCTCTGTTGGGTGTTCTTCTTCTTAGTCATTTTGATGAGAGGTACTGGTGGGATGTATAGCTGAAAATATCAACCACAATCCAGGCAAGGTACACTCTGGAAAATTTTGGAGCAGTCTGAAGTCACCACCAAAAAGAAAGAAAGAAGAAAAAGGAGAGAGAAAAAGAGAAAAAAATAAAAGAAAAAGCCCAACCAAAAAGAGCCCCAACAGTAAGATTTATAAAATACAAAAACAAAAACTAAAGAGACAAAAACAAAGAGACCAACAAAAGAAAAAGAAAAAAAAAGAAAAACCTAGTCAAAATGAACTCCAAGAATAAGATTTATATAAAAGAATTATGAAGTACAAAAACAAAAACAAACACATGGAAACACTAATGAGAATAAGATGGGAAGTTGGTTATATACCCTCAATGTGGGCAAGGAAGGATTTTTCAGTTCTCCCTGGGTATATCTTGTTATCTTTCTTAAAGGACTCAACTTTCCAGAGATACAGGAAAATTAAAATTATATGTATGTATGTATGTATGTACACACACACACATCATCCTTAGGATCTTAGGAGTTTTTTATGCACAGAATCATATCATCTGCAAATACAATTTTCACTTTTTCTATTTTAATGATTTTTTCTTTTGTTTTATTGTACAAGCTACATCTACAGTAGAAAGTTCAATAGAAGTGTTTAGAGTGAACGCTTTTGTTTTGTTCCTATCTTAGGGTAAACACATTCACTATTTCACTATTAGGTGTCATATTAACTGTGAGTTTTTGTAGATATCTTTTATAAGGTTGCAGATGTTTTCTTCTGTAATTATGTTGGTGAAAGTTTTTTTAACACGAATGTGTGAAATGCCTTTCTGCATCTACTGAAACAATCATAATACTTTTTTTCTTTGATATATTGATTTGGTGAGTTATACTATTTTTCAAATGTTAAAGAAACTTTGTATTTAGTGTTAAATCCTGTTTGTCATGGTATATTGTCCTTTTTATCCAGTGCTGGATTTACTCTATTTTTTGCTAAGGAATTTTGCATTTATGCTCATGTTGGTCTGCAGTTTTCACTTATTTTAGTTGTTGTTTTCTTTGGCTTTAGTATCAGGGTAATACTAGCCTCATAAAACCAGCTGCTAAGTATCCCCTCCTCCTCTCTTTTTGAACTGTTTGTACAATATGTGTAGTTTCTTTTCTTCTAAATGAAAATTAAAAATTTTAATAAATTTTTCTCAGTGATTCTCAAAATTTAGCATGCACATAAATACCCAAGGCACTTGGTAAAATTCAAACTTCCAGGTACTATACTCACAGTTTTGCATTTAATGGACCTGGGTTAGGCACCCAAATTTGCATTTTTTTTTTTTTTACAATTTTATCTTTGTGCTATAGATATATGTTTTTTTAAATTAACATATAATGTATCATTTGTTTCAGGAGTACAAGGCTGCACTCATCATAGCATATACCTTCCACAATGTCCATTACCCAGCCACCCCATCCCTCCCACCCCCTTCCCCTCCAGCAACCCTGTTTGTTTCCTGAGATTAAGAGTCTCTTATGATTTGTCTCCCTCTCTGGTGTCACGTTGTTTCATGTTTCCCTCCCTTCCCATATGATCCTGTCTTGTTTCTCAAATTCCTCATATCACTGAGATTATATGATAATTGTCTTTCTCTTATTGACTTATTTCTCTCAGCATAATACTCTCTAGTTCTAGCCACATCATTGCAAATGGCAAGATTTCATTTTTTGATGGCTGCATAGCATTCCATTATATATATACACCATATCTTCTTTATCCATTCATCTGTTGATGGACATCTAGGTTCTTTCCATAGTTTGGCTATTGTGGATATTGCTGCTATAAACATTTGGGTGTATATACCTCTTCAAATCACTACATTTGTATCCTTGGGGTAAATACACAGTAGTGCAAGAGTGGCTGCACCAGCTTACATTTCCACCAAAAGTACAGGAGGGTTCCCTTTTTCTGCATCCTCACCAACCCCTGTAATTTCCTGACTGGTTAATTTTAGCCATTCTGACTAGTGTGAAGTGGTATCTCACTGTGCTTTGGATTTTTATTTCCCTGATGCCGAGTGATTTTGAGCACTTTTTCATGTGTCTGTTGGCCATCTGAAGAAATGTCAGTTCAAGTCTTCTGTCCAATTCTTGATGGGATTATTTGGTCTTTGGGTGTTGAGTTTTTTAAGTTCTTTTTTTTTCTTCCTTTTCTAGGAAAGATTCTTTGTTTTTCATTAATGTTTATTTTTTCCATAACCCAGCCCTCCTATCCCCCCATCTCCCCCAGAAACCCTCAGGAATTTGATAAGTTCTTTACAGATTTTAGATACTAGCCCTTTTTATGATATGTCATTTGCAAATATCTTCTCCCATCCTGTCAGCTGCAGACCAGAAGCATGGTCATTCATATGGGTACCCTCTGCAAGGCACAGAACGCCTGACCCTCCCTCAAAGTGAGGGAGTTAGGCAGAGTTGCAGCTATCGACGTCATGCGGCTTTGCTTTCTTTGTTCTCCCTTTTCACCTGATTAGTTCTAAAAAGCACTTTTCTCTTTCTACCTAGAATTATATCAAACCTTTCTCTAGTCCTACTTTTAGCTTCCTTATGTCAAGCCTTAAGTTTCACCCTACCCTTTTAAGACATGATAATTATAGAGATAATGAAAAAAATAATCATAGTAGTATGGTAGCCACATTGTAACTAGATTAGTTCAAACAAAAGAAATCTCATAACCACATGACCGCATGTTCACCTCCCTGCATTTAAGGAAGGCAGGAAGTCCTGATAGGACAATGATTGATAAAAACCATTTGAGCAAAACACGTGATGTATATCAGTAAAGTTAAGATTTGTCTTTGTCTGTAATTGATTGTTCCATAGATTAGACTTTAACCAGAATGTGATATAAATAAAGAGCCCTGAGAACAATCTTATCAGGAGATCCCCACACCACTCTTCAAGTCCAGTCTCCTCATTCGAAAGCGCCAATGCCTTCCCTCCCTTCTGGACCCTGCCAGTTACTGGTTGCTGAGGCTGACTCCCGGCACCTGTCAGTTGTCTTTTGGTTTTGTTCACTGTTTCCTTTGCTGTGCAAAAGCTTTTGATCTTGTTGAAGTCCCAATAGTTCATTTTTGCCCTTGCTTCCCTTGCCTTTGGCGATGTTTCTAGGAAGAAGTTGCTGTGGCTGAGGTTGAAGAGGTTGCTGCCTGTGTTCTCCTCAAGGATTTTAATGGATTCCTGTCTCACATTGAGGTCTTTCATCATTTTGAGTCTATTTTTGTGTGTGGTGTAAGGAAATGATCCAGTTTCATTCTTCTGCATGTTGCTGTCCATTTATTGAAAAGACTGTCTTTTTTCCATTGGACGTTCTCTCCTGTTTTGTTGAAGATGAGTTGACCATAGAGTTGAGGGCCCATTTCTGGGCTCTCTATTCTGCTCCACTGATGCATGTGTCTGTTTTTGTGCAGTACTATACTGTCTTGATGATTACAGCTTTGTAATAGAGCTTGAAATCTGGAATTGTGATGTTACCAACTTTGGTTTTCTCTTTCAACATTCGTCTGGCTCCTCAGGGTCTTTTCTGGTTCCATATAAATTTTGGGATTTGTTTTATTTCTTTGAAAAATGTTGATGGTATTTTGATAGGGATTGCATTAAATGTGTAGATTTCTCTAGGTAGCATAGACATTTTCACAATATTTGTTCTTCCAATCAATGAGCATGAAACGTTTTTCCATTTCTTTGTGTCTTCCTCAATTTCTTTTATAAATGTTCTGTAGCTTTCAGAGTACAGATCTTTTACCTTTTTGGTTAGGTTTATTCCTAGGTATCTTATGGTTTTGGGTGCAATTGTAAATGGGATCGACTCCTTAATTTCTCTTTTTTCTGTCTTGCTGTTGGTGTATAGAAATGCAACTTATTTTTGTGCATTGATTTTTCTATCCTGACATTTTACTGAACTCCTGTATGATTTCTAATAGTTTTGGAGTGGAGTCTTTTGGGTTTTCCACATAAAATATCATATCATCTGCAAAGAGTGAGAGTTGGACTTCTTCTTTGCCTATTCAGATGCCTTTTATTTCTTTTTGCTGTCTGATTGCTGGGGCTAGGACTTCTAGTACTATGTTGAATAGCAGTGATACTAATGGACAGCTCTGCTGTGTTCCTGACCTTAGGGGAAAAGTTCTGTTTTTCCCCATTGAGAATGATATTCGTTGTGG
>PITA01034510.1:0-11531 GCA_004023965.1 Spilogale gracilis | reverse complement strand
TTCTTTCTCCGTGTCATTGTGGTGAGGAGTGGTTGAGGGGGTGTATGACTAAATATATCAGACACTATCTAGGTGGATTGGTCTTTGGAAGGTTTTGGAGCAACCAGAGTTCACCACCGAAAAGGGAGGGGAAAGAAAAAAGAAAACGGAGAGGAGGAAGCAAGAAAAGACACCCCTGCCAGAGCGGGAAGCTGGTTATTTTTAAGAAACAGAAGACACGGGGCACCTGGGTGGCTCAGTTGGTTAAGCAACTGTCTTCGTCTCAGGTCATGCTCCAGGAGTCCTGGGATCGAGCCCCACATTGGGCTCCCTGCTCGGTGGGAAGCCTGCTTCTCCCTCTCTCATTCCCCCTGCTTGTGTTCCCTCTCTCACTGTGTTTCTCTCTGTCAAATAAATACATAAAATCTTTTTAAAAAAAGAAAGAAAGAAACAGAAGACACAGGTGAAGCTCTGAAAACTGGGTAGAAAAGAGTTAACCTGTTTGTAAGAGACAGTCTAATACAATCCTGGGTCATTGAGAGGTGAAAAGGAGAAAAGATGTGTTGCCCTGGGCGAGCAGTTGCTTAACTTTGGAGTTTTGACTTTATTATTTAAAGGCATCTTCTATTTTCCTCCCTTGGAACATATGAAGGCATTTTATTCAGTTCATCCCGGCCATCCAGAAAAGAATGTCATTTTAAAGGATGCAGTTAGTTCCTTGACAATCAGAATATCAAAATTGTACACTTTGGTCACCTCTTCTATTTCTTTTTCTACCTGGGACAGAAATGGGAGCACACTGATAGCGAGAGGGTAGAGCTAAAGAAGGCATCCCTAGCTGAAGCTGCTCATCCTAAGCATCCTGTGTGTAGTTGCTTTTTATCTGTGGGGGCTCAGAAAGTCCTCAGCCTCTGCACCAGTACTTCTGGGCTCCAGGGCCTTAGCCAGCATCCCCTGGGGACTTCATACTTTCCTGGATTAGGGACCCCATTTACTAGATCCTACCTCTCCTCTTTTTTAATGCCCTTGTTTTGGTAACATATACACCACAGGAGCTTCTTGAGGGAGTACATAAGAAATAAGGAAAATAGAGACTTCTTACGCCTGTGTTCTACATTAATGTCACTTTGGCTGGTATTTCAGGTTGGATAAGTTTTGACTACATTTGGGCAGCAACAACAAAGGAAATAGTGGCTTAGATAAGACAGGCCAATTTTAGTTCACATGGATGATTTCAGGTATTAGGAATCCAGAACAAGTTTGGGGACAACACAAAATCATGGAAGTTTTAGGCTTCTTCACCTTTTTGCTCCATTGTCCTTGACATGAAATTTCCATTTCAAAGATCATCATCACCTCAAGACCCACAAGGTCTAAGCAATATATTAAATATGCCCCTCACCCAAGAATAAAATTCAGACAGATTAAAAAGTTAAAGTGTGAAAATTTCAAGTGTAGCCAAACTGGAAGAAAATGGAATACAGTATTCCTCAAAACTAGAGGAAGAAAGACTCTGTGGCCTTAATAATAAAAATGGCACAGTGGTGCAACATTTTGAAAATATTAATGGAGTAATTGTTTTTCTTTTTCTGCAATTCCTTGTTTTTCCATCAAGGACTTTGACCATGACTTTAGGACATGAAGCTGAGGTTTAGTTCCCCAGGGAAATGGATCACAAAATAAATCAGTGAGGATAGAGTGATGTTCATGGATCTGGGGGTTGAAATAGTTTTGAAAGCCATTGCTATTCATTGAGAGGGAAAAGTTGTCAGTGGGAAGGAAGACCCTGGGGGAGTGGGTTAGGAAAAAACAGAAACATCCAGATAGGTTTGGAAATTGCAACACAGAAATGTGAGTGCCTGTTAAATAGGGTCTTTGAATATGAGCTTTTGCTTTTTACTGCTGCTGTAACAAGTCATCACAAATTTAGAAGCTTAAGCACCACAAATCATTATCTTATAGCTCCCTAGGCCAGAAGTCCCACACGGATCTCATGCCTTACAATCCAGTGTCAGCAGGACTGTGCTCCTTTTTGCGACTGGTGTGTAGGAGGAAGTACCCATGTCTGTGTTTATTCAGATTGTTGTCAGAATTCAGAGCCTTGAAGATGTAAGACTGAAGTCTCCATTTCCTTGCCAGCTGTCAGCTGAGGGCCATTTTCAGCTTCTAGAGGCCGCTCACATGCTTTAGTGTTGGCTCTATTCCTCCCTCCTCAAAGGCTTCAGTGGCCAGCTGGGTCCTCTTGTTTCAGCTCTTAGCTTCTTCTGAGACTCTCTAACCCACTGCAGCCAGGAAACATTCCCTGCTTAAGGACTTATAGTTACAGTGGTCCCACCTGGCTCCCCATCTCAAAGTCCTACCTTTCATCACATCCACAAATCCCTTTTACCTCCTCATGACTGGAAGTCACAGGTTCCAGGGACCAAGACATGGGCATCTTTACAGGGACCCTTATCCTCTTTACCTCTGATTACAGAGAAAACCTGATTAAAATGTTGTAAGAGAGAAAAAAAAAACACATTAATACACCAGGTCAAAGAAAATAGGAGAGGAAACGGTAAATAGTGTTTTTAAGACATGGAAAGCTAGAAAGCAATGGCAAAGTAGTAAGTTTCTTTCTTTCTTTCTTTCTTTCTTTGGCCTTGACCAACTGGGAAAAAAAGTTTACTTTTGCAAATTTTAGAAAATACATGACTTGGTAAATACATTACTGAGGCTCCTCTGATATCTTGGAAATAACCTGTGCAAGAAATGGGGTCCCCATGAAAGTCAGAGTCAACCAGAAAATCAATGTCAAACCTTTGATGCATTGACTTAAAGGCCCATTCTCTTCCTAAGACTCTGAATGAGCCTCAAAGCTACTTTTTTTTTAAATTATCATTTTAGCCATTTTTAAGTACACAGGTCAGTGGCATTTAGTACATTCACACTGTTGTACAACCATCACCACCATACATCTCTAGAATTTTTTGTCTTCCCAAACTGATACCCTGTACCCAATAAATGACTCCAATTCTTCCCTCCCCCAGTGCCTGGTAACCTCTATTCTGCTCTCTGCTTCTAGGTACCTTTCATTAGCAAAGAGAAAACCAAATGACCTGGAGGATATATCCTGATTTGTGCCAGTTTAGAGGTGGACTGGGTGAGGACTACAAAGGCAGCTGATTTAACCAAAGAACCATAAAAAGCCTGAAAACTGAGCCATCAGATGTCTGAAGGTGGGCATGTGGATTTGGTTGAAAAGAGGTTGTTATGAAAGCCTGTTTAAGATGCAGTCAAAACTTGCTTTCATTCATTGTCTTTATTTGCTGTATATAAATTCAGTAGTCTTTTTTTGGAGGGGGGTATGATCCCATCTGTGTATTTTTAAAATTTTTATTATGTTTAGTTATCCAGCATATAGTACATGATTAGTTTTTGATGTAGTGTTCAATGATTCTTCAGTTGCGTATAACACCCAGTGTCCAGCTGTCTTGAAATTCTCTAGTTTCTTGAAACTCTTCAGGACTCTCTGAAATTCAACTTCTTCAGAGAAGAATGCCTCAAGGCCCACTGCCTTCTTCTTGAGATATTTGAAGATAGCCAGTGGGATTTGCGATATCAACCCAGTGCTTGATTCCCTCCCACAGTGATCATGTCATCAATCTATGTATATATTTCTCTAGGATTAAAAATATTATGCCATGACTTGGTGACTCACTATAGCTTTCTGGAACCTACAGAACTTTCATAGTTTATTTTCTTGTGTACAGAAGAATCATGAAAACGTTTTATGTGTTCAGACTTGGATGTGTTCAGTGTTCAAATGCTGAACACTTAGCAATTTTCTAATATTGTGGGCTTTTCCAGGTGCCTTGGCTCATGCCAACCTAGTTCATAATGTTCCATTTTTGTAGAAAATATTTTCACTTGGTAACAAAATGTGCATTTTGTTTAGGGAATTGAGTATTTTAGAATACTGGGCATTGAGAGGAGAAATAAAATGGGTTCTTGACAAAGAGAACTTTGGAATCATTAGGGTAAAAGAATTGAAATCTATAGAATTAAGGAGAGCTACATGGGTCCATAACTGGTGGCAAAGTTTTCTGGAGGACAGCTAGGTTTGGAGGGGGCTGTCTTATCCAGATGAGGAGAAGCACAAGACAGTTCCTCCTCTTCTCTGGGACTCTGTTCTTCCCACCCTATGAAATGAGAGCAGGAGACCAAAGGATCTCTTGGGCCTCTTTGTTATGAGAACTTGGTTTCAGGACTCGGTCTTGTGATGTTTAATTCCATGGAGGTGATTTCATGGGTGCTGGGTTTGCTAGGGTGTAGGAGCTGGATTTTGACTCTAGGAATAGAAAAGCCCACCCAGACTCCATAGGCAGGCAGAAGTAGAGAAACCAATGGAGTGGGTGTTAGGGTCTTAGAGGGGCTGATAATATTGAGAAAAACTCTTCTTCTTCTTCTTCTTGGAGTCACTGCTCTTGTGTTCCTTACATTTATACCAAAACCTATCCTGAGAGACTGTGAGAAGATTCCAAACATCCTCCAGTGCACTAGATACTACAGTTTTGAAAGAAATTGCAATACTGGTAATGAATGCTGCAATTTCATCTGTGGAAATATTTGCATGAAAATAGCAGAACCTGGTAGGATCTAAGATCTACCCCTCTCTTGCCATTAGTTACTCAAAGACTATGGAATCTCTAACTGTGAGGAAACAGACAGAAAGTGACTATGCTCCCTCAGTACCAATATTCATTACAACCTGGGATCCCTATATTTCCCCTCCAGCCCAAGCCCTGTGTGGGCATCTTCTAAACCACAGAAATATCCCTGTCTCCAGGGCTGGGAGTATCTGTTGCTCTCAAAGAAATGTGTTCCAGCAGACTGTGTGTCCACTGAATACCTACCCCTTCTCTCTTCCAGATACCAGCACTAAGAAAATAACTCCAGCAGCACGGTGGTAACTAGGTAGTTCCCTTAGCCTCTAGTGAAATGTGGAGGACACCTGAAGGGCAACAGACTAATTCTGCCTGATATCCAGTAGTACCATCATCTGGGAGGCAAGAGGAGGGAGGAGGTAGGATCCCAGGGCAATGTCTCTCTTTCTTGTCACCTACCTTTCTGAACCATTATATTATCAGCCTCAATTCCTGAAGATTACCAATCACTCCCTCCACTTTTTCCCTAAAGCCTCAAGCCCTGTCCCCCCAGTGGATTTCCCTGCCTTCTCACCATTCAGAAGATTGGAGTTCTTAGCCAAGACTTCTGGACTCTCTTTGTTCATTGATACCATCCCTGGGGGAACTGTTTTTGTATGGGAAAACACCATTCTTCTGGGTTCCCCAACCTTCTCAGTGTAGGCTTTCTTTCCTTATTTCAGGCCTGTGATTCTAGTAGGTTCCCACAAGTGGCCTCCCTATAATGAAACCAGGTATGTACAGTCTTCCTTACAGGTGACAGTACCCATGGTCTAGACTTGAAAGGAAATATCATTGGCCTCTCCAATCTCTTCTCTCAGACAATGCCTTATGTGTTAGCATTATTTACTCAATCACTTGGAATCTAATAGGAATATTTTCAAATGTAAATACTCCTACAAAGAAGAGGCATCCTTTATAGGGTCATAAAGAGTCTACAAGGTGCTCAGCCTTGTGGCAAGGACCATTCCTCATGAGTGGAGCTGTGATTACCTGTAGTCATACAGCCCAAAGAAGAACAAGTCTTATGATCCAAACAAGCAGAAACCATGATGGGGCATGACAAGAAAGGATGAATGAGCTGTATAGTCAGTGCCTTAAGGTATAAATACATAGGGATCATTATGTGCATTGTGGCATCAGGTTTCCTGGAAGAAGAGATGCTTGGTCCCACCTTGAGGGGTAGGGAAGAATTGGGGTAACTCAAAATGAAAGCTATTTTTTACTCCATGACAGGAATACATATAGACTGAGAGGAGAAGAAAGGGAACTTTAAGGAAAGGAAAGCTTATTACCCTATCCTCCTGCCTCCAACACCAGCAGATAAAGTTGTGGACAAGTTTGGATCATGAATTTGGTATTAAGCTCTAGGATCCTAGCATATTGTAACTTGCCAACTTTTCCTTTTTTGGTCTCTCTTGTTAGGCCCATAAAAACTGCAAAACACAAGTGTTATTTGCTAAAATTAACAAAGGAAAACAAATAGGCACAGACAGGTGGCTGATCCTACCAAAGTCCACTCAGGAGGTTGATGACAAATAGATATGTAGACCTCATTCTCTAAATGAAATGCCCTTCTACCTGAGTTTCCTGAAATATGTATATGTCAGGGGCCAGAGATGTGCTTAAAATAGGGCCTCTAGTGGGGAATAGGGTTGAAAAGGGACACTGAGCAAAAAGAGTGATAACTGAGATGAAAAGGACAGGTCCACCATGTTCTCGACTAGCAGGGGGTGAGCACCTTAGGACAAAACTGATGAACTGTTTCCTGCTAAGCAATTAGCATAAAGAAGCAGTTGAAAAGAACTTTGGAGCCACTAGGCAGATAGGACACTCTTAACCAGTAAGTGCATTAAGGAACACTGTGAGCCTTTGCACTTGGGTGTCTCACTTCAAAGCCCAGAGTTAAACCACTCTGGAAGTAGAATTGGGAAGTGACCAGTATTCAAATGTGGGGCTGGAGACCCCAAGGGATCTCATTTTGATTTCTTGGAAGGATTGGTCGCAAGTAAACCAGCCTGCCATTGCCAGAAGCATAATTGACCAGCAGACAATTTTAACATACTTCACAGTAACTGAGAGATTAGGAAGACAAAAAAAAATACAATGAACCCAGAAAGAATCTAGAAAAATGACTAACTATATCAAAATGAATTCAGAATTACTGGGGAATATACAGTCTTTAGGAGAGCAAATGGGATATTTTTTTTAAAAGAAAACTGAGGTGCATGGCACCAGTCTGGCTCAGTCAGAAGAGTATGCAACCCTTGATCTCAAGCTTGTGAGTATAAGCTCCATGTGGGGTGTAGAGGTTACTTAAAACTAAAATCTTAGCAGAAAGAATAAAGGAACAAAAGAAAGAACAGAAGAATGAAAGAAGGAATAAGAGGAAAGAAGGAAGGAAGGAAGGAAGGAAGGAAGGAAGGAAGGAAGGAAGGAAGGAAGGAAGGAAGGAAGGCTCAGTGAGGTTCAGGGGCCAAGCCAAGACCACATAGCTGGTAAGTGGAGGATCCACAATGTGAACTCAGGTCTAATTCCGAGCACTGTTTTGACCATTCCATGCCACTTCATGAATAATCTTTACCAGATCTCATCTAATCCTCACAGTGACAGCAAAGCTGCCCAGTGGGATTTATGGTTTCCATTTTCCAGATGAGGAAACTGAGACTCCAAGATACAGTTACAGTGATAAGTTGCCAAGCCAGTACCAAGAATCAGTGTCACTCACTGGGTTTGGGGCCATAACTGTCATTAGTAACAGTCAGGTAGTGCTGTAAAATTCCGGGAGGATACAGGATGAGAATTCTGGAGACAAAAAATGAATAAATTGTTATAAGTCTTTACTCTTAGGCAGCCACATAGTATGGTTTCAGGAGATTTAGAAAAGACTCTACCCTTTTCCCAGTGTCTGAAGTTTCACCAATAACATAAGTGCATTCCTGGGTGTAACGATTATTCTCTCTCTGTCGGGGACAGTGCGTGATCCGCCCCTTCCACCATGCTGCAAGCAATACTAATATACTTCATAGTTTATATGTAATACACTTCATAGTTTAAATGTAGTTACTTAAAGTTTCCACAACCACCCATTCACCTTTTGTCTGTGTGTCCACTCTGCCTTGCACGGCCAGAGGAGAAAACATTCCATTGAGATAAGACAGAACCAACTGTTTGCCTAAAGCTAGATTGATGTGACTGCCAGTGGGCCAAGGTCTGTTTCTGCCCACAATTAGGGATGCTCTGTCCTAAGTTTATGGCACCTGAATGGCGCCGATGTCTTGGGGAATTTATGATTGGAAACCTGAAAGAAGTCTGTGTAAGCTCTTACAAATCTCTCTTATCATACACCTTCCCTCGAGATGATCTATAACAAAAAAGCTTTAAATAAAGAACCCTGAAGACACAGTTTTCAGGAGATACCCCACACCACTCTTCAAGTCCAGTCTGCTCATATCGCCGACTCCATCACCACCTTCTGGAAACCCTGACTGTTGCCGGGGCCGCCCCCCCCCCCCGGCATATCTCTTTCTCTCTCTCTCTCTCTCTCTCTCTCTCTCTCTCTCTCTCTCTCTTCCTTTCCACCTTCATGCCTCTCTTGCTATTTTCAAAAATGGATTTAGTCTGAGAGACATAACCTTGCAAGGCATTGTCAGTTCTTCACATCACAAAATTAAAAAGTACAAAATGACCAGGAAAAGACATGTGGAAATGGGGGCTGAATGAGTAGGGGAAGGTCATCTGTTCATGAGGTGCTCTGGGAGTATCAGAAGCTAGGCATGGATAACACCAGAAGGAATATGAGAAATCCTTTTGTTAACCTGAAGTCATCTGGGATGTTTTTTGCTCCTGCGGCTCTAAGACCCTGTAGGACATGCCAGGCCCTCCTGAAAATCTCATACTATAAGTTTCTTGTCATCAACGGAGCAAGGAAAAGGTGTTCACTCATGTCTGGGGTTGCCCTGGGAATGATGGTGGATAAATCAGCCCTATAACTGTTCCAGAAAAATCCATGATCATTCATATGTGACGTCTCATGTAGGAGCAAGACACTGGGCAAATGTCCTGGTGGGACACCATCCAGAAATGTAGCAGAGTGTGGGATCACTGGGCCTGAAAGTACTACCCTACTCTCAATGTGACCTCAAATTAACCTCTTACCCTCTGTGCATCACAGTTCTCAGCACATGGTCTGAGTTTCTGTCTGGCTTGTGCCAAATCCCCATGCTTCTTCTTATCCCACACAGGCACCTGCCTCTCCCAAGTTCCACCTTCTCCTAGAGGAATGTAGAACTCCTGCTGTTCCTCCCTGTCTCTCTCTCTGTCTGTCTCTCTCTCTCTTTCTGGAGGTGATTACTTTATCTCCAATCAAGAGAATCAAATGTGGGTTGAGAGAAGCTGCAGCCACCCCTCCTTAGGAGGTGTTCCTGGAACTGAAGGTCAGACAGGAGACAAAGACTCATGTTGTATGAGGTCACTTCCTCTGTGGCTTCAGAGAACTAGACATACTCACCCACTCTGGAGCCTTCAAATCCTTCCCTCAATGGTTCCCTCCAAATTATTTCCTTAGCTTTACCTGATATGTATCTTTTCCAAGTTTAATATTTTTTGAGAGAGAGAAAGAAAGAATGAAAGAAGGGGTGAGTGGGGAGAGAGAATCTTAAGCAGGATCCATGCCCAGTTTAGAGCCTGACAAGGGGCTCCATGTCATGACCCTAACTGAGATCATGACCTAAACCAAAATCAAGAGTCTGATGTTTAACTGACCAAACCAACCAGGTGCCCCACCAAGTTTAATTTTTAAAAACAATTTGGTCACGAGGCCGGAGCCCGAGGGCAGAGGACAGTGAGGAGGTGGTTGCACAAGTGGAAAAGAGAGATGGAATGACATTGGAGCCTGACCTGGAAGTGGTGGCCAGAAGGGAAGCCATGGGGCTTGGAGAGAGATTAGGAGGTAGAACTGGCCCAAGTCCATGACTCACAGGATGCTAGGTCAAAAGAGAGGGAGGAGTGAATCTCAGAGTTCTCATGACAGCCTGGGGGCCTGTTGATGCCAAATATAAAGATGGGAGCAGAGAGAAGGAGGCACTGCTGAGGCATAGAGAGACACTAATTCTGATTTATACTTGTGGGCATAGAGGTCTCCTGAGATGCCCAGACGTATGTTCTCCAGGTGGTTAGATGAGTGCCTTTATTTTTGTTGTTGGTCTTGTTGAAGATAGGAATTTTATTTTATTTTTTATGTATTTTATTTTATTTTTTCAGTGTTCCAAGACTCACTGTTTATGAACCACACCCAGTACTCCATGCAATACGTGCTCTCCTTTAACTTGAAAGTGAGAATAGGTCTGGAGGGAGACATAAGAACCACAGTTAGGATCATGGGAATGGATGCAGGAAGTGTATGTCAAGTAATGACAGCAGAAAGTTGAAAACTGAATGCTGGGGAGCATCCCCAGTAGCTGCAGAGGGACCCCCAGGGTGTATGCATTCAGGGAGGAGACTGCACAGACAAGGTAAGAAGCTGAGGAGGGCTGACTAGGAGGGAAGAGGATTCTAAGTGAGAGCTGAAGTTGACAGTGGGACAAGGAGCTACAGTGGCTAAGCCAATAAAGGTTTACAGGCTTCAGAAGCAAAAGGGAGACAGGAATTAGTAGTATCTACCCTAGTGAGGCAACATTTGTCTTTATAATCCCAAGATTTCTATGCCCTTTTACATCTTTGGAGGTGTCCCTATTTGAATTTCTTTATTGTCCCTATGCCTAAACCTAGAACAGTGGTTCCCAAGTAACAGCCTACATCATGGTGCCCAACTGTCTGCTTTGATGTCACCAAAGGTGCTTTTAAAAATTTAAGTCCCTAGGCTTCACTTTCTTTTTTTTTTAATTACATTATTTTATTTTTTCAATGTAGGCTTCACTTTCTAGAGATTCTGACTCAGGCCATGGCCTGTAGCTCCTAAAAGATGCACAGGTGTTTTCAATGTACACCCAAGATTAGGAAGCATAACTCCTCTTTACCTCAGACATCCTTGGGGAGTGCATGAAGGGTGGTATGAAGGGTAAGAAATACAGCTGGAACATACAAGAAGTCTCAATGGCCAGTGTTCAGGGCTTCTGGAGTGAGTCATGGATTGGAGGTCCTGGACCTACCCCTCATTCACTGTATTTTCCCATGTAACTTCATTTTTTAATGAAGGTGATACTAATGACCAATATGGTCTTTCCAAATCTAAACTTTATAATTCCCAGACTCAGTGGCATCCAAAAGGAACATGCATCTCTGTTCAGATCCCATTGAAGAAATGCTCAGTTTAGAGTCCCATGGCTACATGGTACAATGTAGTAGCTATCTGTGTGATAGCTGTGTGATACATTCCCTGTAGGTCAGAAGTCTGGTGTGGTGTGTCAGGCTTCTCTGTTTAGGTTCTCAGCAGACTGAATCCAGGGCAACAGCCAAAGCTGCAGTTCCCATCTGGGACCCAGGGTTCTCACTGACACTCACTGTCTGTGGCAGAATCATCTCCTCACAGTTGTACCTCTGAGATTGCTTCCAGAGGCCACCTTCAGGCCAGGGCACTTAGCTCTCTCTGTCCTCAAAGCTCCTAATAGCATGCTGAATTCCTCTTGCACTTCAAATCTATCTTACCTCTTCTCTGTCAGTCAGAAGGAAAACACTTCCTAAGGACTCAACAGCTTGGGTTTGGCCCTGTCAGATAATCTCTATATTTTGAGGTCAATTAACTTGGGGCTCTAATTCCATCTATGAAATCCCTTCACAGAAGCACCTAAATTCATGTTTGATTCAATAATCAGAGGATGGGAATCTTGGGACTGTAATGTTAGGATTCCACCTCCCCCAAGCTCGGAA
>PITA01034509.1:0-11546 GCA_004023965.1 Spilogale gracilis | reverse complement strand
TTCCGGTACTGGGGCAAGACGCACAGATGGTTCCTTGACCTATTTGCCTCTATTTGGTTAACACAGGCCTTGTAAAGGCATCAATCACCAGGAGGTCTTAGATTTGTAGATGCCTAACCCACCAGGGCGTTATGGAACCCGCAGCTGCCCTCAGGCTAATCAAGTCCTAACACTCTTAAAGCTAAGTAGGTTCTATCAGTAATTTTCAGTGCCTGGGTCTTATACATATTTTGTTAAATACATCCTAGTTATTACTAAGTTTTTGATAGTGTAGGAGATGGCACTTTAAATTTCTCTTCTCAGTATATACATAATGCATTATAATCCCATAGCCATTGAATATAGTATTTAAAAGAGCTATTTTTCTAATGATTTGGTTGCTCATTTAGAGGTGGAACCAGGTTAAGCGTGGGATATAAAAGAATTTGATTACTTTTTTTCCAAGTTCAACTTAGTCTTCGATTCTGTAAAGTTTAATTTGATAAGTGAATTCCATCAAGAGACATGTGGCACGTGGTGTCTGTCCAGTGGCCCTGGAATCAGGTACCATTTCAGTCATTTCCTGGTTGTATGTCTTCGGGAAGGATGCTTAACATCTCTTTGCCAGCATTTTCTTGTCCTTTACCATGAATCTTTTCATGCAGAAAAAGTAATTTTGCATATAGAGAGAATTGCTGGCACATGGATGCTGAGTAGCATATGTCATTAATGTGCAAGGTAAATAAAATTCCAGTATAAGCCTTTAAGATAAGATATATTAGGTAAGATATACTATACATTTATATCAATGTGGTTAATAAGACAACAGAAAGTCCAAAAGTCAGAGAAAGGAGGTTAACCAGCCACCCAAACTAGAATTTAAGAGATTTACAGCCTTATACCGTATAAGAAAACAGTAAGCTCCTGTGCCATTTTTTTAAAATTTAAGAACTATATTTATTAATGAGCTAGAATGTCCCTATCTATTAGGAAGTACATATTTTTCCTTAAATTAAATCTAGGTGAAGGATGAGATTTTAATCACGGATTTGTTTGGTGACCAAAAAATTGCAGCAAAATGAGTTAGTGGCTGTGCCGAGGTTGTTTAACACTGTATCACATCTCGCCACGTTGACTGCCGACTGCATCACCAGACTGTGCTAGCTTCATGCTTGGGTGAGTGGGCGGGAGGCAATTCCATTATCATGGTATGGAACATGGGCAATAACATCAGGTTAGAGAATGATGAGAGATAAGGAGGTTAATTTTCCACACTTGGAATCTGAGATGCCTATGGAGTCTCCTGGTGGGGTTCACAATTTGCAAATATGGGTGTGATGACAGACAGTCTGATAAAGAGAGGAGTGGGAAGCCTGAGAGTGTTAGGACAAATAGAAGTCACACTGGAGGGGTGTCTGGGGGCTCAGTTGGTTAAGCCACTGCCTTTAGCTCAGGTCATGGTCCTGGAGACCTGGGATCGAGTCCTGCATCGGGCTCCCAGCTCCACAGGGAGTCTGCTTCTCCCTCTGACCTTCTCCCTTCTCATGCTCTCTCTCTCTCTCACTTTATCTCTCTCTCAATCAATAAATAAAATACTAAAAAAAAAAAAGTCACACTGGATTCATCTTTAAAATGAATCCGGTAGAAGTTTTTTTCATATATATTTTTATCAAAAATAAATGCCTTTTTGTTGTTTTTAGTTCTTGGGCCTGACTAAAAACAGGTTTATTGAGATACAATTCACACACCATGCAGCATACCCATTTTAAGTGTACAATTCACTGGTTTTTGTAGTTGTGCAACCATTGCACAGACAATTTTAGAATAATTTCTTTACCCCCCAAATAAGTCCTCCACCTTTTAGATATCAATCCTCAATCCTCCCTTGCCCTGCCCCCATTCTCTCCAGCCCCAGGAGATGCGGCCCTAGGCATTTACTACTCTGTGACTATACACCTGTGGATGGCAAGCATTCCATTCCTATGAAATGTCTAGCGTAGGAATGGAATCATATGAAGTCACATAAATGGAATAAAATGTGATCTTTTATAACTGCCTTCTTTCACTTAGCATAACATTTTTAAGGTTCTACCAACTTGTAGCATGTATCTGTACTTCATTTCTTTAATATGGCTGAGTACTATGATGTTGTATGAATATACCAAATTTTATATATCCAGTTATCAGCTAGTACATGTTTGGGTTGTTTGCACTTTTTCACTATTAAGAAAAATGCGGCTATGAACATTCATGTACAAGTTTTTGTGTAGACTTTTTTTTTTTTTTTTTTAGTTCTCTAGGGTGCATACCTAGGAGTGGAATTTCCCCTTTATATGGTAACTCTATGTTCACTTTTGTGGGAACTCCGAGATTCTTTTATAAGGAGGCTGCACCACATTCCTTCGGCAGTACATGTGGGGTCAAAGGTCTCAACATCCTTGTCAACACTTACTATCGTCTTTTTGAGTAGTCATCCTACTGGGTGTGAGGTAATATGCCATTGTGGCTTCGATTGATTTCTGTTTCCCTGATGACTAATCTCATTGAATGTCTTCTTATACATACTGACCATTCATAGTCTTCTTTGGAGAAATGTCTATTCATAAGCTGTGTCAATTCTTACATTAGATTATCTTTTTATTATTGAATTAAATATTTTTATATCCTCTAGATATAAGTCCCTTATCTGACATAGGGTTGATAGTACTGACAATTTGAGCTAGATAATTCTTTGTTGCTTGTGGTGGCTGGACCCTTAATTACAAGATGTTTAGCAACACCCCTCCGAATGCCAAAAGCTCTCTCCCCAACTCCGAGATGTAACAATCAAATGTGTTTCTAGATACCACCAAATGTCCCACCAGCAAAATCACTGCTGGTTGAGAACCAGTGTTTTAAGGGAATCTAGAGTCCTTTTATACAGCTTGAGCTAATTACAACTAGATTATTGATGTCATAGTGGGTTAATAACACCACAGTTAGTGTGGTGTTAAAAATCAGCTTATTATGAGCAATATATTTCAAAAGTTTAAGGGGAAAACGATTTTCTATAAAATTTTAGTTTCATTCAACAAATGTCTTAGTCTCAAGTTTAAAAATCAATAGTCCCTGAAAGTTTACAAATTTTACACGTTTTAACTTCTATGTTCCTTTTCACCAAACAGACTTAGAAATGCTAAATTTAAAACACCAAGACACAGTGTAAGTATAGCTTTAACTTAAATTTTCTGTTAATAGGTTTTTAACTATTTATTAAATTTTTCCTTACATAAGAAGATTTAATAGCTAGTTCAAGGATAATCTTAGATCACCTAATTAACAAAATTCCATTCTTTAAAAATTCTTCATTCAAGCTGCTAAAAGAGTCTAGAAGTATTTGCTTAGGTTACATTTTCTGGCCAAAGTTAAATTTAAAGAAATATAGGCTTTATAATGATTTCTGCATGAGTAGAGGTAATTTATAGAAAAGAAAGAAGAGGATTAATTGGTTCAAGGAGAGAATGTATTGGAATATTGGTAAGAGATGGAATGTTGATAAGGGCAAGAACAGAACTTGAAATGTAACTGACTTTTAAGAAATAAGAATTATAGGGGCGCCTGGGTGGCTCAGTTGGTTAAGCAACTGCCTTCAGCTCAGGTCATGATCTTGGAGACCTAGGTTCGAGTCCCACATCGGGCTCCCTGGTCGGCGGGAAGCCTGCTTCTCCCTCTCTCACTCCCCCGCTTGTGTTCCCTCTCTGGCTGTGTTTCTCTCTGTCAAATAAATAAAATCTTAAAAAAAAAATAAATAAGAATTATAGAAGTTACATGAGAAGAATGAATAAAGCAGGCATCTACTAAAGATTATTTCAAGGAAGCGATATATGGGAAACAGGTCTAAAACACCTGATGGTCATGAAGTGATATTTAGATTTAATATACTGTGTCACTGGTGACTTTGAAAAGATCAGATTCCATGAAAAAAGGAAACATAAGAACTGAAATATAGGAGATGTAGGATTGAATTATGAGTCAAGTCCACAGATATAACAAATGGAGGCCACCTTTCTTGAGACAATATGGCACTAAAAAGGAGATGTGGTGGTTGCTTGCTGTAGAGAACCAAGTAAAGGGTTTGTCAGAATGGAGTGTTCTGGAGCATAATTGAAGCCTAGAGGAGCAAAGAAGGTCTGGGGAAGAATTGATGGAGTGTTATGTAGAGGCAAGAGGGCTTGGGAACTAGAGCAATGTGGTAGGATGATCCAAGAGAAGAATCATGAAGGTGAAGATGATGACTTTTCTAATGACAATGAAGAATACATTTTGAGCACTTATTCTGCTTATGTAGCATACCATGAGCTAGGTGCTACTTTATCCATTTTACAGATGGTAAAGTGTTATTTGCTGGAGTTTGCACAACCACTAAGTGTAGGAGCAGGGATCTGAATCCATGCCAGTCTGACTTGAGCCAAATTCCTAGCCACTCTCTTCTGCTTTGAGCCTTTATTATCATAGCCATGTCAACTCTCATGGCTTACGTGCTTGCTACATTGGCACAGAAGAAACAAGTCAGTAGCCTCCACATTTCCTCACCTGGGGTATCTGTCCTTAATTCAACTTAGATTTTCTGCTTTTACAACCACTTGATCCTCACTTGAAATACCCTCTTCCGTATGCGCATCCTCATGCTACCCTGGAATGCAGGCATCCCTTCGCTGCTGTCCTTAATGTTCCTCAGAGAGGTCATGATTATCCTGGTCAGTAATTATGATCCCTTTGATTATATACAAGATTATCTGTGATAGTTGATGCAATGAGTAGTTGTTTATTCTTTCTTCTTGCTTGCAGATACCTATGAAAATGGAAACTATTACTTGGCAAACTTTAGAGCAGCCCAGGTAAGACTATTTTATTGAATTTTGTACATTCCCATTCCCAATTAACTACATATTA
Organism: Spilogale gracilis; assembly: GCA_004023965.1. Classification (NCBI taxonomy): domain Eukaryota; kingdom Metazoa; phylum Chordata; class Mammalia; order Carnivora; family Mephitidae; genus Spilogale; species Spilogale gracilis. The sequence goes on along the minus strand of PITA01034509.1, from coordinate 6,635 downwards.
AACATTATCAGTTAACTGTATCAAAATAATATCCTACACCTTAACAGGAGGAACTTCCTACCTTTACACTTATAAGTTGAGTTTGTTGACATTAATATAAGGAAGAAACAGTCCTTATTTTGGCAACTATCCAGTATGCCATTGGTTTTATAAGAAGAAACTGGTAATTCATATAATGCTGATCAAAAAATTAGTCTTTAAATGTATGACACATTTTCTGGGGATAAGACAGCATTTTCTGGCTGATGATATTTTGCAGAGTAAATTCTAGATCAGTTATCTATTGCACAACAATGGTGTATAAGAAACAACCTCAAAACTGCAGCTTGTAACAATGGTCTAGTATCACATGGTTTTATTTACTTGTGGTGCATAAGGGGTAATATAGAGGATAGTAGGAGAAGGAAAGGAAATGGGAAGTAGGGTAATTCGGGATGAGAAACGAAGCATGAAAGACTCTGGACTCAGAAACAAACTGGGGGTCTTGGAGGGTAGGGTGTGGGGAGATGGGAGAGCCTGGTGGTGGGTACTGAGGGCACGTATTGCATGGAACACTGGGTGTGGGGCATAAACAATGAATCTTGGAACACTGAAAAAATAAAATTAAATTAAAAAAAAGAAAAGAAAAAACTGCCATCAAATTAATTAATTAATTAATTAATAATTTAGACAATAAATTATTTAGCCTAGGAGTTTGTAGTGTGCAGATAATCTGGGCTGGACTTGGTTGATCTTGGCTGGCTTGCACTCAGTCATGGGACTTTTTGGCTGCTTGGATGAAAACAGATCTGATTATTCTGTTTCCACCACAATTAATCGAGATTCCTCTTAAAACATGGTATCCAGGACTGAAAGAATATCTTAGAGCTGCATGATGCAGTATGATAGTTACTAGGCACATGTGACTTTTTTTTTGAGAGAGAGAGAGAAAGAGAGCACACATGTGCACTCAAGCCTGAGTAGAGTGGAGCGGGGGGGCAGAAGGAGAGGGAAAGAGAGAATCTTAAGCAGGATCCATACCCAGTGCAGTGTGGAGGCCTATGTGGGGCTGTATCTCATGACCCTGAGGTCATGACCTGAGCCAAAGAGTTAGACCCATACCCAGTGCAGTGTGGAGGCCTATGTGGGGCTGTATCTCATGACCCTGAGATCATGACCTGAGCCAAAGAGTTAGACCCATACCCAGTACAGTGTGGAGGCCTATGTGGGGCTGTATCTCATGACCCTGAGATCATGACCTGAGCCGAAATTAAGAGTTAGACCCAAAACCGACTAAGCCACCCAGGTACCCCATGTCATGTGACTTTTGAGCACTGGAAATGTGACTATCCTAATTTGAAATATTTGAAAGATTGTAAAATATTTGAAAGATTGAATACACATTAAAATAATAGTGTTTTGGATATGTTGGACTAAGTAAAATGTATTTTCAAATCAATTTCTCCTGTTTCCTTTCATTTTTAAAAAATGTGGCTACGAGAAAATTTAAAATTACACATATGGCTTGCCGTATACTTCTGTCGGATGCCATGAACTTTATACTGCAAAAGAGGCAACCTCAAAACATCAGTGACACGAAAAAACAAACCGTTCATTGCCCAACTGTTACCGCTTTGTAGCTATTACCTCTATTTTCTTACTATTTCTGCCTCACGTTGTGTTAATTTTTTAAACACAGATATCACATATTATAAATCTCACGGTCATCTAAAATTTCCCAATTATCTTCAAAGACATAATTGTCAGGTCATGCTCTTGCCATCCTGCAGTTGCCTTTTTGAAACTAAATGCAAGACTTTGTATATTAATTAAATGTGTAAATTCTCTCTTCTTAATTTAAGAAAAGTTTAACTGAAGACTACGTATTTTTTCTCTCAAAATTTTTTTTTCAGAGAGAATTATTTTTTATTCTGTATCATTTTTTTTAATTTATTTTTATTGTTACTTAAATTTTTTTTCAGTGTTCCAAGATTCATTGCCCATGCCCCACACCCAGTGCTTCATGCAATAGGTGCCCTCAGTGCCCACCACCAGGCTCTCCCATCCCCTCACCCCCTTCCCTCCAAGTCCCTCAGTTTGTTTCTGTGTCCAAAGTCTCTCTTGTTTTGTTTCTCTCCCTGAATTACCCTACTTCCCATTTAGTTTCCTTCTCCTACTGTCCTCCAGGTTACCCCTCATGCACCGCAAGTAAGTGAGACCATGTGATACTTGACTTTCTCTTCTTGGCTTATTTCACTCAGCATAGTCTCTTCCAATCCAGTCCATGTTGCTACAAAAGCTGGATATTCATCTTTTCTGATGGAGGTGTAGAATTCCATTATATATATGGACCACATCTTCTTTATTCATTCGTCTGTTGTTGGGTACCTTGGCTCTTTCCACAGTTTGGCGATTGTGGCCATTGCTGCGTTGAACATTGGGGCCCTTCTTTTCACTACATCTGTATCTTTGGGATAAATACCCAGTACTGCAATTGCAGGGTCTTAGGGTAGTTCTATTTTTAATTGTTAAAGGAATCTCCACACTGTTTTCCAAAGCGGCTGCACCAGCTTGCATTTCCACCAACAGTCTAAGAGAGTTCGCCTTTCTCCGCAGCCTCTCCAACACTTGTTGTTTCCTTACTTGTTAATTTTGGCCATTCTGACTGGTGTAAGGTGGTATCTCAGTGTGGTTTTGATTTGAATTTCACTGATAGCTAGTGATGCTGAACATTTTTTCATGTGTCTCTTAGCCATTTGTATATCTTCTATGGAGAAGTGCCTCTTCATGTCTCCTGCCCATTTTTTGATGTGTTCATCTTCTTTTTGGATGTTGAGTTTGAGTAGTTCTTTATAGATCTTGGATACCAGCCCTTTGTCTCTAGTGTCATTTGCAAATATCCTCTCCCATTCTGTGGGTTGCCTCTTTGTTTTGTTGACAGTTTCCTTTGCTGTACAGAAGCTTTTTATTTTGATGAAGTCCCAGAAGTTCATTTTCGCTTTTGTCTCCTTTGCCTTTGGAGACGTGTCTTGAAAGAAGTTGCTGTGACCGATGTCAAAGAGGTTACTGCCTATGTTCTTTTCCAGGATTTTGATGGACTCCTGTCTCACAACCTAGAAGAGATGGATACATTCCTAGAAAATGTTGTTTTTTTAAAATGAAGCTGTGGATTTAGAAGTCCTGGATTCGAGTTCTCTTTGTACTAACTAGTTATTTAACCTAGGGAAGACACTTGCCCTGTTTAACCTGTTTCTTTATTATAAAGCATTACATTTCCCTTAAATGCTTTCTAACTCTAAAATTTCATTCTTCTCTTATTCCAAAGAGGTAATAAGTGAATTCTTACTTCTGTGTGCAGGCATTTCTTTAAAGCTAAGGTTCAAAGGCTTGACATGAAAGAAAGCTTCTAACTCTCCATGGGGTGTGCTGGCTGGTATGGGGCAATCGGGGTGTGGAGCTGATTAGTGGCATTTGCTAATTCCTGTGGTGTAAGTACTCCCACCATTTTTGCAAATTTCAAGCTATCAACTGGCTTGCAGAATTCCAGGCAATTTAACAGTAGGCTCTCCCAAATCAATAAGCGCTAACTTCAGCACACCCATTTACTTCAAGTTATATCCCTTTTTCTTCATTTCCCCTTGATTCTGCTTGTGCAGTCTCAAAGTTTATTAAATTCTCCATAACGCCAATTGAATGGATTACTATTTCTTTCTACTGTTGCCATGAGAGTCAAGGAGTTTATAGTATCTCTCTACGGCAACTATCTCCTTGATGCATTGCATAAAATCTTTCTCATCCTATCTTTCTTCTTAACTAGTCTTATTTTCTTTGCTCAGCATGAGCTACTGTAGCTCTTGCACTCAATGAGCATGGCTTTTTTCCACATGACCCTGCCTCTATCCCCTTCCTCATTCACTTCACCTTTCTAAATCCATCCATCCTTCCAGGGTTCCTAAAGTTCCGGGTCCTTCCTAAGTCCTTTCTTGACTCTCCCTATTCTGTAGCTATTTCTCTTACCACCCGTAACAGATATTCACTATGATTTTCATTTAGGCCTTAGTCACATACTGCTTTGTGACTTACCTCACATTAGTTTAACCCTTGTGTTGATAGTTAGACAGTTCATGACTTGGTCAAGTTCTGTATTTATTGCAAACTATCCTTAGTCTAGGGGCTGTTTGCTGGGATTCTGTGTTCACACTGTGTTAACTCATACAGAGCTATGCACATAGGTGTATCATGACCAACCATATCTGTGGCATTTAGCTATTCCTTTTACTCTCAGAGCTTCAATTTCCTCATCTGAAAAACTGAGATAATGATGCTTGCTTTTCAAAATCCTTGTAAAAATTGGTAACGACATAGGTAAAATAACTTTCATTACGTTGGTGTTATCAACTTTATTATAGCAGGTACTCAGGAAGTGTATCTTCATAAAGTATTTGAGAATAAAAACTGCAAACAAAAACAACAATAGTAATTTGAGGTTTCTTAATATTTTAATGTGAAATACAATCTCTCAACAGATGTACTATGTGCTTTTTCTCTTTACATATTCTTTACAGAATCGATTGCAAATCCAGACCATATACAATAAGTATTTGAGTGATTCAAATCCACTGAAAGTTGGATATATTAAAATCTGGGGAACAAGCTCTAATTTTGTGATACAAGTCACTCTTACCTATGACAACCAGCAAATCACAGAGATGAATTTCAAGAGTGACCCTTACAATCAGGTATGTCTCAAAGGAATGTTATTTCATAAATTAATTTCATTATTCTACAGTTATCACCACTTGTATTTTCATTCTTTGACTTGCTTATATTTGAAAGATTACAAAGTTACATGTAGTAATAAGTTCCTGAAAATTTGGGAGTACTGAATCCTATTGTAAAATGTGTAGCGTCAGTGGTCTTCCTAATGTAGTCTAGGGATCTGGTGAAATCCTTTCCATGTGTTTCCCGGAAGTGGTTCTATGTGTTAAGTGAAGTTAGTTTCTCGGGCTAGCTTAAAAAAAAACTTATTTGCTTCGGTGGCAGAGGCTAAAATGAAAAAGTGATTCTCTAAAATTGTTGGGAGATTTTCTCCCCCTTTCCTGAAATTGGGTCAAATTGATAGATCTTATAGGTTGGTGAAAATTTGCAGTCAACTGTGGTAATCATCATAATGAATATGTCCCACCTGTGATGTGAGATAAAATTATGTGGTTAACCAAACAGAGTGATAAATAGGAGACCTTACTAGACCTTCTGGCAGGGTCTGCTGTTAGAACCACCTACTTGGAAAACAAATTACTAATAAAGTTACCAAGAGTAACCACAGAGGGGAAAGTATCCCACTTATTATAACACTAGACCTGTCCTAAGTATGATCCAGTGACCTGTAAGGGGTCATTTAGCAAAGTGAAAATGGGTAAGTATAGTTCCTCTGCTCCAAGCAGTGAATGAGTGCCTGCCTTGCTGATACTTGGATTTTGGAAAATGACCCTCTGAACAATCGGATAGTTTTTCTCTCTCTAGTCTTTTCTAGCTCTCTAATTCAACACATTTTTCCTGGACTATTGAGCTCAAGACCACCCTCTGCAAGTAATTACTTCATGTTAAGACTAATGCAGACCTTCTTTGTAGGAAATCTTGTAACATATCAGATGACTATTATATGCCAGGCACTATACTACGTGTGGGGGCTGGTGAAAACATGAAACTGGATTGCCCTGAGGAAGGTTGAATTCTAGTGGTAATGGAAAGAGAGTTTTATAAGTGTGGTTATCAATGCTTAATCAAAGTTGCAAATACTCGCAAGCAATGTGGTGTGGCCTGATGAAGTGAAAAGACACAGATTTCCAGCAAAGGGTTCCTGCACACAACATATCCCCCTATTTATTTGTCTGGAGTCAGTGACCTGAAAAAGAATCTTTGTATCCTTTTCTTACTCTCTGAAAAAGAATGAATACTTTGGCTTTTGTTAAATTGTAATTTGAAAAGTGACTTAAATGTGATGTTTAAGAAGAACTCAAATTCCAACTTTATTTCTTCTTTTCTGGCAGAAACTGTCTATTCAACTGACTGACAAGATTATCAGCCTAGAAAAGCTAACTGACGTTACTTGGACATATGGTGGCCCTATAGTATCTACTACCACTATGACAAGTACCTACTCAACAGGTTCTCTACCTTCTTCTACAGCTACTACTAACATTACCACTTTGGAGACTACTATCACTAGTACTGCTTATACTAGTACCATCCTTCCTATATCAACCACTACTTACTCAACAAGTACTACTGAAGTTACAACTAATCCTAATGTCCCTGAGAGCACTACGCCTTCCCCCACAAATACCACCACTAGCAATAGTACCCCTGCTATCACAGACACTGCTTTCCCGACAACTACTACTGACTTTACAGCTACTCCTACTGTCCCTGAGAGTACTACACCTTTGCCCACAAATACGACCGCTAGCAATAGTACCCCTCCTGTCACAGACACTGCTTTCCCGACAACTACTACTGACTTTACAGCTACTCCGACTGTCCCTGAGAGTACTACACCTTCGCCCACAAATACCACCATTAGCAATAGTACTCTTCCTATCACAGACACTGCTTTCCCGACAACTACTACTGACTTTACGGCTACTCCTACCCCC
>PITA01034508.1:0-11547 GCA_004023965.1 Spilogale gracilis | reverse complement strand
AGGGTTCCCCTTTTTCCGCAGCCTCTCCAACACTTGTTGTTTCCTGACTTGTTAATTTTGGCCATTCTGACTGGTGTAAGGTGGTATCTCAGTGTGGTTTTGATTTGAATTTCCCTGATAGCTAGTGACGCTGAACATTTTTTCATGTATCTGTTAGCCATTTGTATATCTTCTACGGAGAAGTGCCTCTTCATGTCTCTTGCCCATTTTTTGATGTGTTCATCTTCTTTTTGGGTGTTGAGTTTGAGTAGTTCTTTATAGATCTTGGATAACACCCCTTGTCTGTACTGTTCAACATAGTGTTAGAAGTCCTAGCAATAGCAATCAGACAACAGAAAGAAGTAAAAGGTATCCAGGTAGGCAAAGAGGAAGTCAAACTCTCTCTCTTTGCAGATGACATGATACTCTATGTGGAAAACCCAAAAGACTCTACTCCCAAATGACTAGAACTCATACAACAATTAGGTAATGTGGCAGGATATAAAATCAATGCACAGAAATCAGTTGCACTCTTATACACTAACAATGAAAAAATAGGAAGGGAAATCAGAGTTGATTCTATTTACTATAGCACCAAAAACTATAATATACTTAGGAATAAATCTAACCAAAGAAGTCAAGGATGTGCACTCGAGGCACTACAGAACACTCATGAAAGAAACTGAAGACACAAAAAGATGGAAGACCATTCCATGCTCATGGATTGGAAGAATAAACATTGTCAAAATGTCTGTACTGCCCAGAGCAATCTATACTTTCAATGCCATTCTGATCAAAATTCAACCAATATTCTTCAAAGTGTTGGAACAACCAATCCTAAAATTTATATGGAACCAAAAAAGACCCCAAATCACTGAGGTATTGCTGAAGAAGAAATGCAAAGCTGGGGGCATCTCGTTACCTGACTTCAGGCTTTATTACAAAGCTGTGATTACCAAGACAGCATGGTACTGGCACAAAAACAGAGAAATAGACCAATGAAACGGAGTGGAGAGTTCAGATATGGACCCACAAATCTATGGGCAAATCATCTTCAACAAAGCAGGAAAAAATATCCAGTGGAAAAAAGACAGTCTCTTCAATAAATGGTGCTGGGAAAATTGGACAGCTATGTATAGAAGAATGAAACTAGACCATTCTCTTACCCCACACACAAAGGCAAATTCGAAATGGATGAAAGACCTCAACCTGAGGCAGGAATCCGTCAAAATCCTGGAAAAAAACATAGGCAGTAACCTCTTGACATTTACCACAGCAACTTCTTTCAAGACATGCCTCCAAAGGCAAAGGAGACAAAAGCGGAAATGAACTTCTGGGACTTCATCAAAATAAAAAGCTTCTGTACAGCAAAGGAAACAGTCAACAAAACAAAGAGGCAACCCACAGAATGGGAGAAGATATTTGCAAATAACCTTCCTTTGGATCTCAGACGTGACGAAGCTTCTATGTCTCTAATCTCATCCAAAGCAGGGGGCCTGGCTGCGTGTGTTGACGAAGTCTAGAAACACAGTGCACAGTCTCCATGCCCCCATAAGTGACAGAAACATAAAAGACTCAGAATCAAGGAGACGGTCTTCCCAGGTCACACAATCACACACGGTATTCCAGCTTTATGGAGCTCAAACCAGAAGCATCTGACAAGAGAGACAAAGCACAGTGAAACCCACCTGTCTAAGTCTTTCCTCATTCAGGGGATGATGGTCAAGGTTGGAGACTCCCAGAGTTGATGCTGAGCCAGACCTCACGTTCGTTGTTCTTTCAGCCTGTACAAAGCCTTATTATTTCTAGGTGCTGTCGAGTACTGGTGTTGGATACTGGTTGGTTTTGTTTTCCAGCCCATAGTACACTTTATAATTCTGTGAGAGACAAGATTTTTTATTATTAGGAATATTGTAATTTCTGTCAATAAATAGTTTAGGAACATTTTATAACCTTTTTCTGACAAAGAGAGAATTTTAAAATATTTTACATTTCCTACATGTTTAAGGATAACATGAAACAACCAATAAGAATTGGAGGCTTTTATGACTAAAGTCTGGACATCTTGACTACCTTCATCTAATTCCCCTACCCTCTGGCCCCTAGCTCTAGTAACTACAAACCTGATTATTTTGGAGTTAATTTTGTTTTTGTTTTTTTTTTCTTTGTTTTAGAGACCACTTAGAAGTGAGATCATACACTATTTGTCCTTCTCTGTCTGATTTATTTCTCTTAGCAAAATGTCCTGGAGGTCCATTCAAGTTGTCACAAATGATGGGTTTTCCTTCCTTTTTAATGGCTGAATAAAATTCCATTATATATATAAGATGTGGGAAAGAAAGGCAGAAGAAAATGTCGATGACATTAATATAAGCTGGAGCGCATTGACAGATACTCGAGGCAGGCAGAATACAGTGTTCTTCCTGGACATTCTACAGCCCTGGTGGCCCCAGGCATTCCTTGACTTGGGGCAGCATAAGTCCAGTGTCTGCCTCTCTCTTCACATGGTCTGCTCTCTTTGTAGCTCTGTGCCTCTGTGTTCTTTCTCTTCCTCTTCTAATACAGTGACTGTAAGGTTAAGTGTGGGCCACCCAAAATGTGCCACTTTGGTACCTTATTATTTTAAATAATCATTACTTGAGGGACAGCCTGTGCAAGAAGGACACACACTGCTCCCCTGAAAACAGAAGATATATCTCCCTTATGGAAGGTATCTTCCCTGGATCAGGAACTAAAAAGACCTTATTGTCGTAGATAAGGAATTTAGAATCCAGTGAGCTATAGAAACAACCCTTGCTACTTTTTGCTACATTAGTACTACAACCCAAATCTTGCTTAGAATTCCTTACTCATTGAAGCTCTGAAAGTTAACTTTTCTTTGTCCTGTCAATTCCTCATAGATTTGTTTCCTTCATCTAAAAGGTATGAAAACTGTCTGCCTTGGTAATTTCATAGGGTCTGAGCTTCATTACTGTGCCCCTGTACACACATGACAAAATGTTTTCCCTGTTTTTTCTTTTCTCCTGTAAGTCTGTGTCATGTAAATCTCTTCTTTTAAGTTTTTTATTATGTTGTGTTAGTCACCATACAGTTTTTGATGTAGTTTCCAAGATTCATTGCTTACATATAACACTAGTGCTCCATGTAATACGTGCCCTCCTCACGTAAGTTTCTTAGTCCAGCTAGAAGAACCTTGGGCAGAAGAAAATTTCTTCTTCCTCTCTGCTACCATTCATATTGATAGAGGTGCACCATACTATAATATGACACATATAAATTCATTATACCTGAAATGACTTTTGTTCCAAATAATGCCACATTCTGAAGTATTAGGGGCTCAACCTTCAACATAGTGTTTGAGGGGACACAATTGAACCTATAGTAGTGTATAATTATAATTTTGAATTTAACACATTTAAAAAGTGTCCTATATAATTTTCTTTAACATTTTTGATAAAAACTGCATTTTGTTTGTTACTTTTTTTTTCCTTCTTCAGCTGCTTATCTTTCAGAGTTCTTTCACTAGCATAGTTAATTAAGAGATCTGGAAATTTTTAGGACAGCAGCCTGTACTAATAAGTATAATAGAGACACTTGTAATTATTGGTACCTTCTGAAAGCAGGAGTATAACCCAGCATTGCCTTGCTGAACATCATAAGAAATGACCAGGTCAAAGAAACCAAAAAAATATGTAATGACAACAAAATAAATAAATAATAATCTTTTTAACTGGCAGAATATGGGACATGTAGAATTTTACATCTAACTCTTTGCCAGGATTTATTTCAGCAAATGAGATTAGTACCATAGAGTTCACGGTTAAAGATCAACATTACCTTTTCCAGTGTGTGTTAAAATCTTATTTTTGTGGCTTTCCCAGAAGATATTGTTAAGCTAAACAATGAGGTAAACTGAAGCAAGTTTAAAGAAGCAGGAATTGGGTTTAAGTGCATGCTCTAGCAAGCCACAGGTGAGTCTATTGAGGGTTTGGGGCAAGCTGTATTTATGGGCAAGGAGTAAAAGGCAGAGAAAGTCTAGCCAGAGTCCCAACAGTGAATTCATGGGCTTGAGGATGGGGAGATATTCATGGCAGATGTTCATTGGTCAGGACAGAAATCTCCATCCTTCATAAATCACGCATTTAATAGAAATCAGCCTCCAGTCCTCAATTTCCATTCTTGCAGATGTCCACATGTGAGATTTCTGTTTCATATTTACTGGTTCTTTTTGAAATTGAAATTCTTCCACAATATTCAGACCAAATATTCTTGTGGAATCTTACCTAGACTAGTATTTGTTAATTTGTTTCCTTGGTCAGTTCAGCCTGACTCTGAATTTAAATTACCCAAAATATAATAAAGATGGCAAAATAAGCTTTTTCAATTGCTCCAGAATTTTGTTTGTAGGACAAAAAGAATTTGATATAGAAACTGTTTCTCAGGAGGAGTTTGATTTGACATGACCTGAATCAGGCTGACACATGAGGAAAAATTGGGTGAGTTCCCTATTTAGTGAAGGCTGATTGGGAGACGGTCACTCCAGAGCAGCTGTGACCCAGGACCTTATTCCACAGTGCTCATATTTAATGGAAGCACAGGAACAGATCAGTAATGGGCCCAGGATGCCCTGAGATAGTAAAATAATGGATGCAGACATTGTCCTTCTCACACATGGACTCTCCTCTTGGATTGTAGGTTCATAGTTATGGCTTCCCCACATACAGGCCAAGCAAGAGCTTTAGGTTCTCACACAGTGCTAACAAGGACACAGGATATCTTGATAGAATCTTGCTGTATTTGATGAAATAGAGTCAGTATGGAAAGAGTTTTCCAAGCACCATCAGGGAGAAAAAAAAAAGAAAGGAATATATATAAAATCATCCCTTTCTTAGGATGAATACCCAACCTTTGTAGCAATATGGACTGGATTGGAAGAGATTATGCTGAGTGAAATAAACCAAGCAGTTAAAGTCAAGTATCACACGGTTTCATTTACTTGAGCATAAGGAGTAATACAGAGGACAGCAGAAGGAAAGGAAATGGGAAGTAGGGTAAATCAAGGAGGGAGACGAAACATAAGAGACTTTGAACTAAAAACAAACTGAGGGCCTTGGGGGGATGGGAAAGCCTGATGGTGGGTATTGAGGGGATGTATTGCATGGAGCACTGGGTGTGGTGCATAAACAATCAATCTTGGAAAACTGAAAAATAAACAAATAAATAATGTCATTCCTTTCTTATTAAGTTCCGTCATCCCAAGAGAATTAATTATTCCCTTCAGTACTCTTTGATGGACCTGCTATGTACCTCTATATGTATGTGTGTACCCCAGATTATAACAACTATACTTGCTTCTAGAAATTTCATATTCACTCCGAGAGACATGGAATTCTATCACGCTTACTATGGTCTATGCTTGGCTATAAGCTCTCTCTACCACAGACACATTATTTTTCCCCTGTCGACTTCTTTTCACTTGCTTGCTCTAGAAAACTTAATTCAATGAGCCTGAGGAAAAGAACATTTACACCTTGTGATTCTAAAATTCTTTTTCTTTTAAAGATTTTTTTTATTTATTTGACAGAGAGAAACACAGCAAGATAGGGAACACAAGCAAGGGGAGTGAGAGAGGGAGAAGCAGACTTCCCCCGAAGCAGGAAGCCTGATGTGGGGATGATCACAGACTCCGAGATCATGAATTGAACCTAAGGCAGCTGCTTAATGAACCACCCAGGTACCCTCCTGTGATTCTAATATTCTTAAACAATTAACCTACAACAGTAGATACCAGAAAATTCTTGAAATACCTCAACTCTATGCTCTTTTTGAGAAAAAATTGTGGTGACCAGAACATGTGGAGTGGGAGCTATTTCCTTATTTAGATTAGGTGGAAGAATGTGAGCAAGATGGCCATTCATCTCAGGAAGACCGAGCCTAGACACACACATGTCTACACTTCAGAGTCTCAGATCCCTTCAGAGTCAGGCAGAAGCAAGTGCCCTTGGCCTCCCAACAGATCCACACTTTCACAGTTGAATTGCTCTTCCCAGTGCTACAGATAGTGTGGACTCAAGCTTTGTGATTTTCATCCAGACACAGAAGACCTTTTATGTCCCTTTGCTTAAAGATAGGCTCCTCCCACCACCTCCCTGCCCCTTCCACACTGCTGCACCAAGCAGGGAGTTTGCATAGTGTCCTCTAGGGAGGACCTTCCCTTGCAAGTGTGACATAAAAGGCCAGCTTGAATCTTGCTTTGACCTATGAGGAATCCTCAGTTTAACGTTTCACAATGAGGGTCCCTGCTCAGCTCCTTGGGCTGCTAATGCTCTGGTTCCCTGGTGAGGACAGAGGGAGGTGAGGAAGAGAATTAGTGGGGGTGATGGGGTGAGCTGTGGGGACACCTTGTCCTCCAAGTATATTTTGTGTACATGTAGAGGTGTGTGACTATTCTTTCTGGGTGGGGAAGGGGATGTGTAGATCTGGGAGAGTGAGGAAGTTTCTAGAAGGAACAAGGACCTGTGCTCTACCGGGACTGTGAAAGGGAAGGAGAGGATGCTGTTAGCAATGATGAGAGGCTTTTATCCACTTGACGAATCTCAGGTTGATTATGGGAATTGAAAATTTTGGTGCATGCTCGAATGCACAAGTAATGGGAATAAAAAAAAATGTTTTTAGCTAAATAAATTATTTATTTCAGTATTTAGCTAAGTATTTAGGTATTTTAGTATTTAGCTAAAGAATTTAGCTAAAATAACAGAGACAGAAAAAATGAAAATCACTAAAATATTTTTATGTAACTTGGTACTTGTCTGTCCTCACGTTAGGATCCAGAGGGGAAATCGTGATGACACAGACCCCACTGTCACTGTCCATCACCCCCGGAGAGCCGGCCTCCATCTCCTGCAGGGCCAGTCAGAGCTTCCTACACAGTAATGGGAAAACATATTTGGAAGGGTTCCAGCAGAACCCAGGCCAGTCTCCATAGCTTTGATCTATGTGATTTCCAACAGTTTCACCGGGGTCCCAGACAGGTTCAGTGGCAGGGGGTCAGGGACAGATTTCACCCTGACGAGAAGCAGGGTGGAGGCTGACGATGTAGGGGTTTATTATTGTGGGCAATTTACACTTTGCTCACACAGTGGTTCAGGCCTGAACACATACCTCCTGTCTGGGGTCCCAGCTGCCCCAGTGAGGAGCTTCTCTGGGGACTTACAAGACACTCTCTGAGTCTGTGGAAGAGGAAGGAGTTGGAGGCCCTGGGGGAGCAGATCGCAGCTGGGTGTCAGGCTCCACGTGTTGAGGCCCTGATGCCTGCCCAGCCTGACCTGGCAGAAGCAGCAGGGAACTTAGGAGGCCCTGTCACATGAAGAATGGGTTAAGGTGAATGGAAGAGCTCCTGAGGGCTCTTCGTAATCCTCTGTGCCATGCCTATGTTTCTCCAATTAATGCAGCCACTCTAGGAAACAGACAGGTGACATAGATGTGTGGTGAAAAAATGAATAGCTATTGGAACAAACAGTGTGGGCTATTATTTTCCGCTTTCTGATTTTTTTACTCCTCTGCTACTCACACTATTACTCTATTAATATATTCCAGAGAGTGATCTACACAAGCTGCTTCAGAGAGAATGGGTGAAGAAAATCAAGAAAACTGTCTAATTATAATAAAATTAAAATTTATAAATGCTCAGTAATTATAATATTCTAATTCCAAGTATCTTTGATTTCCCTCAATTGCACTTTTCTGTGTGAACAGCAGCTTCTAGCAGTATCAAAAGTGGGCTTTGAAAGTAAAAAGCAAAAAGTAATGATAGAGACAAATTCTACCTTTGTATATCTCAGGAAAGTTAGAGTATATGGGATTTGTCTTGTAAATGGTAAGTGTGTTCACTATACTGAACTAAAACACTGCTGTAGACATAATGAATCTGGTGATCTTTGCTGTAAGAAAAGATTTTGAACACTAAATAAGTACATTATTTTCACATGACCTGGTCATTCATTGAAATGATGCTGAATAATCTAATCTATTTTTGGGAAATGTAGAGAAACTGTATGCATCAAATACATTTGGGATCTAGTTTTCTAAAAAACAGACCAAAATACACAGAGGATCTGGTGTATCTCTCTATTCTGCTCACCTGTCTGCTTTATATTCTCTTTTCTTTTTTTTCTTACTTCAACCCCCTTAACACACACCTCCCCACCTCCCAACACCCGTTTCCGGTCTCTTCTGATTTGTTCAGTCTATATTTTCTTTGAGGTTGTTGCCATCTAGGAGTTTTTTCTCTCATTCATCCTTTCTTCTATGGACAGAATGAGAAGACAGAGAAACTTAACTCAAAGGGTACAAAAGAGGCAATATTGACTGCTAGTGATGTAATCACTAAAGACAGAAGTAAGATGTTGAAAGTAGAGTTCAGAATAACAAATATAAAGATAATAGTTGGGCTTGAAAAAAACATGGAAGACACTAATGAGTCCCTTTCTAGAGAAATAAAAGAGCTAAAATCTAACCTAGTCGCAATCAAAGAGGCTATTAATGAGATGCAATGAAAAGGGGAGGCTCTAACTTCTAGGATAGATGAGGAAGAAGAGAGAAGTAGTGATACAGAAGACCAAATGATGGAGAGTAAAGGAGCTGAGAAAAAGAGAGAGAAACAGCTGCTGGAATGAGGGGAGAATCGAGAGATACATGACACCATAAAGTGTAACAATGTTGGAATAATTGGGATCCCAGAAGAGGGAAGAGAAAGGGGCAGAAGGTATATAGCAGAGAATTTCCCTATTCTGGGAAAGGAAATAGGCATCAAATTCCAAGAGGCACAGGGAACTCCCCTC
The DNA here is from genome assembly GCA_004023965.1 of Spilogale gracilis. Classification (NCBI taxonomy): domain Eukaryota; kingdom Metazoa; phylum Chordata; class Mammalia; order Carnivora; family Mephitidae; genus Spilogale; species Spilogale gracilis. The sequence continues at coordinate 2,728 of PITA01034508.1, read as the reverse complement.
AAAATCAGTAAAAATAGGTCAATAGCCTGACACATAATAGTGGAATTTGCAAATCCGAGAGACACAGAGAAAATCCTAAAAAGCAGCTCTGGATGAGAGGTCTATAACCGACAAGGGAAGAAACAATACCTTGGCAGCAAACTATCTATAGAAAACTGACAGGGGACGCCTGGGTGGCTCAGTTGGTTAAGCGACTGCCTTCGGCTCAGGTTATGATCCCGGAGACCCGGGATCGAGTCCCACATCGGGCTCCCTGCCCAGCACGAAGCCTGCTTCTCCATCTCTCAGTCCCCCTGCTTATATTCCCTCTCTCGCTGCGTTTCTTGCTGTCAAATAAATAAAATCTTTAAAAAAAAAATCTCAACTATAAAAAAAAAAAAAAAAGAAAGAAAACTGACAGGAAAGGACTGGCATGATGTATTCAGGGTGCTAAATGAGAAAAGTATACAGCCAAGAATACTTGATCCAGTTAGGATGTCATTCAAAACAGAAGGAGTGGTAAAAAGCTTCCAGGACAAACATAAATTAAAAGAATTTGTGATCACCAGACCAACCCTACAAAAAATCTTGAAAGGGATCCTCTCAGCAAAGTGAGAGCCCAAAAGTAACATGCACCAGAAAGGAACAGAGACACTATACAGTAACAGTGACTTGACAGGTAATACAAGGGCACTAACCTCCTACCTTTCCAGAGGAACTGTGAATGTAAATGGGCTAAATGCTCTCATCAAAAGGCACAGAGTATCAGATTGGATAAAAAAGAAAGACCCATCAACACGCTATCAGCAAAAGACTCCTTTTAGACCCAAGGACACCTGCAGATTGAAAAGGAGGGGGTGGAAAACCAATTATCATGCTAATGGACATCAAAGAAAGCTGCAGTGGCAACCCTTGTATCAGACAAACTGGATTAAACCAAGGACTGTAGTAAGAGGTGAGGAACGACACTGTCATAATTAAAGGGTCTCTCCAACAAGAAGATCTAAGAATTGTAAAATTTTGTGCCCCTATATGGGAGCAGCCAATTAATAACAGTCAAAGAAAACACATGGATAATAATGCAACAAGAGTAGTGGAATTAATCACCTCCCTCACTGCAAGGGACAGATCATCTAAGCAGAAGATGAACAAGGAAATAAGGGTTTTGATCGACACACTGGGCCAGATGGACATCACAGATATATCCAGAACATTCCATCCTAAAGCAACAGAATACACATTCTCCTCAAGTGCACATGGAACATTCTCCAGAATAGATGGCATTCTGGGTCACAAATCAGGTCTGGCACTGAAAGACTGGGATCATTCCTGCATGTTTTTGGACCACAGTTCTGTGAAACTGGAACTCAATTACAAGAGGAGAGTCGGAAAGATCTCAAATACATGGAGACTAAGGAGAATCCTCCTAAAAAATGAATGGGTCAACCAGGAAATTAAAGAGGAAGTTTTAAAAATTCATGGAAACAAATGAAAATGAAAACACTACTGGTCAAACTCTTTGGGATGCAGCAAAGGTCATCCTAAGACAGCAATATATAGCACTACAAGCCTTTCTCAAGGAGTAAGAAAGGTCTCAAATATATGACCTAAAATCAATGAAAAAGTATCCAAAAGATCCCCAAAAGACAGTAGATCAGATCAATGAATTTGAAACTGGTTCTTTGATAAAATTCATAAGATTGATAAACTCTTGGCCAGACTTATCAAAAGAAAGAGTGCTACACAGAGGCCCCTGACCTAATAATTGGTCATGTCATTATGTTATGACACATATGATAAAAGTAAGAGTGGTTATATTACAAGAACAACTGGTCCTATTTCTATTTCAGAAAATAATGTGTATTAGCGATGATTGTCTCTTCCAGGTGTCTTTGTGTCCTTCCTGTAAATACCCAGCAGTGGAATCATTGGATCCTATGGTCTGTCTATCTTTAAGTTGCTGAAGAACCTACACACTGTTTCCACAGTAGCTGCACCAATTTTCATTTCTACCAACAGGGCAGAGCGGTCACCATTCTCCCATTCTCGCCAACATGTGGTATTCCTTGTCTTCTTGATACTAGTCATGCCGACAGGTGTGAGATGGGTTTTGATTCATATTTCCCTGATGATGAGTGATGTGGAGCATCTTTCCGGTGTCTTTTAGGATCTGTAGGGAGAAATGTCTGTTCGCATCTTCTGGAATATGGCATATAATTTTAGGTTTTCTACTTCTTCCAGACTCAGTTCTTTATTTTTAAAATCCAGGTAAGAAACACATAAAACTCTCCTTTGGTTTAAACATGCAGTGACAGAGACTGCAGAGACAAAGACAGATCTGCAGAGACAGATTCTGGCTCTAGGCCTAGCCCCGCCCCCAAACTAGCTCATCAGATGACTCTTCTGTAACAGAAGCCACAATGCGCCCAGTTGGAACACTCAAGTTGTGTCCAGGGTACAAGGAATGACAGACACCCTGGTGCCATAAGGAGCTTTGTTTCCTCTAGTATCTTATCTGTGAACCTGGAAATGAGTCCTACTAGCAGGTAACACTTTTGTCACTTTCAAATGAGTGTAACTCTGGGGAAATAACCCATACAGAAGGCACATATGAGAAAGACTTGTGGTGAGAGTTCCATCTGGCAGAGGAAAGGAGAGTCGAGTCATCACCGAAGGTCCATCAGAACACTTGCATGGTGCTTCTCACCCAGGTATGAGGAAGTGGGAAGCAAACTGTGAGAGACTATGG
>PITA01034507.1:0-11554 GCA_004023965.1 Spilogale gracilis | reverse complement strand
AGAGAGAGAGAGAGAGAGAGAGAGAGGCTGTTAAGCAGACGCTAGGCCCAGAGAGAGAGGGAGAGAGAGAGAGAGGCTGTTAAGCAGACGCTAGGACCAGAGCGGGAGAGAGAGAGAGGCTCTTAAGCAGACACTAGGCCCAGCATGGAGCTTGATGTGGGGCTCAGTCCCCCCGAACCCGAGACCATAACCTGAGCTGAGATCCAAAGTCAGACGTTTAACTGCCTGAGCCCACCCCGTTGTCCCTACTTTTGGTTTTTAATTTTTAATTTATATTTTACAGTGAACTAAATGATTTCAGATCTAAAATTTATGTAATTGTAAATTTTGCCCACTGATGCACACACATTTTATTATTTCATACACGATGAAGGTATCTTTCAGCAGATAAATTAACTGTATGTCCAGTGGCCTTTCGTTCCTGGGGGCTCGAAGGGGAACGGGTAATGAACACGGACAAAGATCCTGTTATTGATAAATGAAATGTGCCACGTTTTTCCTGCAGGGTTCTCTTTCAGGGTAGTTTTATGTCACAGCTCTGCACATCTGACCCTGGACAGTCAATGTCAGGAATGGGACACTCTGGCCTGCAGAGTACCTTACAGCTGAGCAGGGTCACAAGACTGCAGGGATGCAGGCTCTGCATCCTGCTCCAGACTTCAGATCCCGTTAGGTCTTCTGCAAAGACCTTGAGCCGCTCTGTAAACTTCCCATAATATTTATCCTAAAAGTGAGAGCAGTACTCAGATCACTTCCTTTTCAAGGCCTCTGCAGGGATTAAATAAATTGTGAATAAGAAAGGCCTGTCCAAAAGGCAGATTCATAAGTAACCTTCTGGCGTTTCACAGGTGTGAGACATGAGGAAGTGGAGGGGGTGCTGCCTGCTGTACCCCAATTCTCTCTGGAAAACATGTCCTGTTTGAATAAAGTACTGCCCTTCTGGTCTTGGAAAACAGAAGGTGTTAGACCATTAGATCTGTCAAGGCTGCTACCCTTCAGCTTTCAACGAAAACAAAGACAGCCTAAATGAAAAATGCCGTATTTCCCCTTTCCCTATTTTTTCTCTTTTAATTGCTGTTTTGCTATAAATTTTCCATGATGATGCCTGAGAACGTGGCATTGCTGGTAGACACAGGACGTCTGTACCTGACATACCCTTCACGATTTTAGCCTAACTACACGTTGGTCGATTTTATGGATCTTTCAAAGAGCAAGCCCATGATTTTGTTGTTTTTCTATTGTTTTCCTGTTTATGATTTCATTGATTTCTGCACCAGCTTTTACTGTGTCTTCTTTTTTTTTTTTAATTAACCTGGTTGCTTTGGCCTTAAATTGCTTTTCTAACTCTCACTTCCTAAAAAGGCTGCTTGGAGGGCTGACTTTGGATCTTTCTGCTTTTCGAATATTTGCATTTAATGTTATAAATTTCCCTGTAAGCGCTGCTTTTGCTACATTGTACTCATTTGGTAAGTTTTATTTTTATTTTCATTCAGTTCAAAATGTTTTTTAATTTTTGCCCCAAATGTTATCTAAAAGTGTGCTGTTTAGGGGCACCTGGGTAGCTCAGTAGTTAAGCCTCTGCCTCTCAGGTCATGATCCTGGAGTCCCGGGATCGAGCCACGCCATCATGCTGCCTCTCGGTGGGAAGCCTGCTTCTCCCTCTCTCTCACTCCCGCTGCTTGTGTTCCCTCTCTCACTGTGTTTCTCTGTCAAATAAATAATAAAAAAAAATCTTTAAAAAATGTGCTGTTTAATCTCCAGATATTTGGGGATGTTCCAGTTTTCTGTCGTTGACTTGTAATTTAGACCATTGTGATGTGAAAGTGGAGCTTAATGATTTTGATTTTTTTTTATTATTATTTTTTAAGGTGGGTTTTATGGCCTAGAATGTTCCCTGTTAGCTGTAGGAAAGTATATTCTATTGTCGTTGGATGGAATATTCTATGTATCATATAAATCACATTGATGGTTAGTGCTGCTTTGGTTAACTGTGCTGACTCTGCCTGCTGGATTTGTCAATTCCTGAAAGGAGTGGAGGTACCCAGCTATGATTGTGGATTTGTGTACCTCTTCCTGTATGTCTGTCAGTTTTTGCTTTTGTATTTTGATGCTCCGTTGTTAGTTGCATATATATTTAGTGTTGTTATGTCTTGGAGAACAGACCCATGTATTCTTATGTAATGTTCCTCTTCATCTACAATGATTTTCCTTGTTCTGAAGTTGGCTTTGTCTGAAATTAACATAGTTACTGTAGCTGTCTTTGGATTAGCATTAGCATGCTATATCGTTCTCTACCCCTTTACTTTTAAATGGAAGCATTTTATTTACAGCGGACTTCTTTAAACAACATACAGTTGAGTCTTGCTTTTTTCGCCACCTTGAAAATCTTTCTCTTTTAACTTTTATCCAATATATTCAGACTTATTTCATATTTAAAGTGATTGCTGATATAGTTGGATTAATATCTACCATGCTAGTAACTGTTTAAGATTTTATTTTGAGGGCGCTTGGGTGGCTCAGTTGGTTAAGTGACTGCCTTTGTCTCAGGTCATGATCCCGGAGACCTGGGATCGAGTCCCACATCGGGCTCCCTGCTCGGCGGGAAACCTGCTTCTTCCTCTCTCGCTCCCCCTGCTTGCGTTCCCTCTCTGGCTGTGTTTCTCTCTGTCAAATAAATAAAATCTTAAAAAAAAAAAGATTTTATTTTGATATGTTTTTTAATCTTGAGTTTATTTTATTTATTTTTTAAAGACTTATTTATTTATTTGAGAGAGAGTATGAATCAGGGAGTGGGGCAGAGGAAGAGGGAGAAGCATACTTGCCACTGAGCAGGGGAGCCTGACTCTGGGCTTGATCCCAGGACTCTACACCCAATGTGGAACTCGAACTTACAACTCTGAGATCAACAGTCACATGCTCTACCACTGACTCAGCCAGGTACCCTTAAGGATTTTATCTTTAATTAAAGAGTCATAAGTTCTACCTACTGAGTCAGCTAAGTGCCTTGTGATTATTTTTAGTTATTGCATTTGTTCCTTTCCCCCCCTTCTTTTACTGACTTCTTTGCTTCTGAATATTGTATATCATTCCTTTTCATCTCCTCTGTTAACGTATCAGTTATACTACTTTCTAACATTTTTGGTAGTTGCCCTAGAGTTTCCAATATGTTTGTTAAGGAAGCAGCCCATTTCAAATAATACTGTATCACTTGATATATAATAATGTTATCTTAAAACAGTATTGCTGGGTCTTCCTTCCGTTCCCTTATGACTTTGCTCACTCCTGTTATCTGTACGCTATAATTACCTAATACATTGCTATGTTAGTGTTTAAACAATTTTATTTTAGATCAATCAAAGATAAGAAAAATAAAATAAATTTTTTATTTTATTTTTTAAAAAGTTCATTCATTCATTCATTCATTCATTCCTTTATTCCTTTATAGTAATCTGTGCATCCAGTATGGGGCTTGAACTCATGATGCTGAGATTGAAAGTCTCTTGCTCTTCCTACTGAGGCAGCCAAGCACGCCCAAAATATTTTATTTTAACTTCATTTATTCCTTATCTCTCATCTGTATTTTTGACATACCACTTTTCTTCTCTCTGAAGAAGTTTTACTATTTCTTGTGGTGCAGAATAGCTGGTAACACACAGCCTAGTTTTTGCTTATCTGAGAGTGTTTTTTGTGTCTCACTTTTGAAAGGACAGTTTTGCTGGACATAGAATTTTAGGTTGGTATTTTTCTTTTTTTAAAATATTTAATTTATTTATTTGATAAAGAGAAGCACAGCGAGAAAGAAAGGGGACACAAGCAGAGGGACTGACAGAGAGACTGACAGAAGCCTGATGTGTGGCTCGATCCCGGTCTCCAGGATCATGATCTGAGCCGAAGGCAGTCACTTAACCAGCTGAGCCACCCAGGCGCCCCTCGGTTGGTAGTTTTCTTTCAGCACTTTAACTGTTTCACTCTGCTCTCTTCTTGCTTGTGTGGTCTCTGAAGGGAAGTCAGACCTAATTCTTGCTCTTGCTTCCCTCTTGGTGCAGCACTCTCCCGGACCCCCACTCTGGCTTTTTTCAAGAACTGCACTCTTTCTTCAATTTTTGCAATTGACTATTAATATGAGTAGGTACACTTTTTTTTTTCTTCTTTGTGTCCTCTGAGCTTCCTGAATCCATAGTTTAATGTTTGTCATTGATTTTGGAAAATTCTCAACCATTCTCACTTCATTTATTATTATTATTATTTTTTTTTGCCTTGTGCTCTCTTCTCCTTCTGATGTTTCCATTATGCATATGTTACATATTTGGAAATTATCCTACAGTTCTTGAGTGTTCTGTTCTGCTTGTCTTTTAGTTTGGGAACTTTCTGTCGAAATGTCTTCAGGCTCACTGCTTTTTCTGTCAGCTGTGTTCAGTCTAGTGGTGAGCCTGACAAAGGCATTCTTCATTCGTTAGCAGGGTTTTTATTCTACCATTTTCTTTGGTTCCTTCTTTAAAATTTCATCTCTTTGCTGATAGAATCTGTGTGCCCTTGCATTTTATCTATTTTTTCCATTAGTGCCTTTAACACATTTGTCATGATTATTGTAAATGGCCTGTCTGGTAATTCCCATATGTGTGTCCTCTCTGAGTTTTGTTGTGATGCTTGTTGTCCTTTCAGATTCTGGCTTTTCTTGCCTTTTGGCCTGCTTTGTGAGTTTTTCATTGTTGTTGGTATTTGGTGTAGGAACTAAGGTGAAGCGCTGTTAGGGTGAGGTTTTAGGTTAATCTGGCTGGGAGTTGAATTGTGTTCATTTTGTGCTGAAGCTGTAGGTTCCCGGGGCTTTAGTTCCTCTAGGGTCCTGTTTTCATCTGCCCTGTGGTCTCTAGGGTTTGAGTTGTATCCATTTATTGCAGATCCTTCAGCTGTCACTTATTGTGATTGTGTGGGAACCCCTTCATGAGTGGTAAGTTGAGGGGCAGGGGAATATTCTGTACTCTTAGGATGAACCCTGTCTCCCAGCAGGCTCTGTCGCCAGCCCTCTCCAGAGTTTCTGAGCTATTTTGTCCCTTCTTGGGTGAGCTGAGGAGGATGCAGGGCTGGACTTAGGCTACTGCCCTTGCTCAGGTTAGAAAAGGCCTGCCGGATGAGTCTGCGCCATATGGACCGTTCTAGGCATCCTTCATTTGGTTACTCCTCCCCTGGCCAGAAATGGGACTGGGATTCTCTTGGCTCTTTGCTAATGAGAACTTGCTGTGGGATTCCCCAGGAGCGAGGAAGGGGTATCAAACCCATGAAAATGTAGGCGATATCTCATGACTGTGACTCCCAGAGGTTTCTTTTCACTCCTAAGCTCGTTCGGACTTGGCCTCCAGCAGTTCATGAAGATTACCACGCAGGTGTTCCTGTCACTGTGGCCCCAGTAGATTCTCCTTCTGGTGAGCTGATGTTGGCTGTGATTCTCTTTGTCTCAGCTCTCTCCAGATCTCGGGGGCGGGCTTGCTCTGTGACCCATTTTCTGACGGTGGCAAGCAGTGCTGGATTGTTGGTTCATCCAGCTTTTCTTGTGAGGATGTGACCAACAGCTTCCCCGAGCTGTACAATTTGGATCCGAGACCTCTGAGTTTTATATCCACCTGTGTTCTTCTTCCTTGCTCTTGGTCATTTACAAGCCCTGTGGAGGCCTGGCCATGGTAGTGGACACGGGGCTCTTGCTGCAGCGTGACGCTGGCCAGTTTTGTGAGTATGGGCTTTGACTTTTTAGCTTATAAGTAAAATTTGGTGAAGCCTGTATTTCCTTCCACATTTGGCTCCACGTTACTTCTTCTAGATGACTTACGATACCTTGCAAGATATTCTGCGGTGGTTGTGTGTCCAGAATTTTCAGTCGACTGATAATAATTGCCCTATTAAGCATAAAATGATGATCTGGATAGTCTTTGCATGGACTGTTCCATTTCTCAGTCATCTCTAGGCCATGATATGATTGGTTTGCAGATATTAGGCCTTCAAATATTCTTGAAAAAATACAGTAAATGACTTGGATAGAATATTTCCAGGAAATAATTGATGTAAATGATAGTTTTTAAAAGTAAATTACAGGGGCGTCTGGGTGGCTCAGTCATTAAGCATCTGCCTTTTGCTCAGGTCGTGATCCCAGGGTCCTGGGATCGAGCCCCGCATCTGGCTGCTTGCTCAGCAGGGAGCCTGCTTCTCCCTCTCCCTCTACTTGCTACTCCATCTGCTTGTGCTCACTCTCTGTCTCTGTAAATAAATAAATAAGAATTCTTAAACAACAACAACAAAAAAAGTGAAGTACAAAAGAAGCCAGACACAAAAGGTCACTTAGTGCATGATCCCATTTATATGAAATATCCAGAATTGGTAAAACCATAGAGATGGAATGCAGATCGCTGATTATCAGGAGCTGGGCGGTGGGGGTTGGAGTGGAGAATCCCTGTTTAGTGGGTGATGAGTTTTATTTTGGGGTGATGGAGGTGTTTTGGAACTAGAGATGCTGATTGCACACCATTGTGAATGGGGTAAATGCCACTGAATCGTTCACTTTAAGATAGTTAATTTTATGTCACATGAATTTCATAAAAATAAAAAATATATAGTACCTTAAACATTTAAAAACTTTTGAAAAAAGTTTTACAAAAACTTTTATAGTGCAAAATAGTTCTTTCTTCTACCCTAGACCTTTAGCCTCGAATCAGTTTCTTTCGTATACTTGTCCACCAGCCCCCGCTTACCTCCCTTTGTAAATGGGAAATACTGCATATCTCTTTTTGCTACTTAATCTGGAGATGCCCCCCCCCAATCAGCACATAAAATCTACCTTATTCCTTTCAAACTACATAGTCAAAGGGATTATTTTCTGAGTTCTTTAAAATTGATGAATGCTTTATCTCACCATTCCAATCTTCTTTTTTTTTCCTTCAGTAATGCCTCTACTCTAACACGCTTCTTATTTTTGTGCCTAATTCAGTATCCAGTTGGGTAAATCAGTCAGCTCTTTGTGAGAGCAGGTTTAAAGCTAAGAATCAGCTTCACTTTTATGAATCATTTCTCAAAACCAGGAATGATGGTGGAATTAGCCAAATGCCTTTTATCACAGCAAGAGAATTAAAAAAAAACCAACTCATTTAATTAATTGATAGTCAATGAGCCAATGAATCTGTTCCATAGCTAATTTCACAAACGTCTTCATTACTGGAGAAAGTATTTTATTTCCCCCCAGAGAAGACAAATGTGGAATATCTAACTGCATGACAGCTCTAAACGGGTGCTTGTGGGGCCCTCTGCCCCCCAGCGTCCGGGACCATCCAAGGGACAGAGATTGCTTTCTTGATGCCAGACAAGACCTCTATTCATATTCAAGTCAAACAAATCGCGTATGTGAGAACCTCCGCTTATCATGGCTGCTCGGGCTGAAAGGCATAGCACTGTGTTGATTTGGGGGATAGTAACTGGCATGTTGGGCAGCAGCTAAAAGAAATCCTCAACTTGGAAACTGAAAGATTGGGGACCAGCCGAAGGATTGCCTTTGGATTCCTTTTGTGTCTGTGTATAAGGAGTTGTAGGTAAGTGGGGGGCTTTTTCCTCGTGAGCACTGCTCTGTGCTGATGTCTGGTTGGCACCAAGTCTAAAAGTGCATTCATCATGGGGAGGAAAGAGAGACCAGAGGAGAACGGTGAGCTTCCAGGAACCGATTCAGGTGTAGATGTCAGAGCAGGCCTCACACGGACGATTTGCTTCAGGGCCCTGAGAATGCAAAGCCGTGGGGCCTTTTTGTGGACTTTAATTCAGAGTTGGAATATTTTGTACTTAATATGATCTTTTGTGAGGCCAAACAAAAATAACTTTTTTTCCTCAATGTGGATTATCTTGTGGGCAATATACTGTATCAGAAATCTTTAGCTCGAAAAAAAATCTTTAGCTCTAAAAACTTTGAGATAAATGCAGAAATTAAAGAAAAGGTTCAATTAGGAATAAAATGAAAAGTAAAATTTGCTTTAGTCTAAAGTGATTATCAGTGGGTTTATCCTTTCTTCTATATTCTTCTAGAAAAATTGTGTGTATTACTTAAATGTATGTCCACAAATTGGATTGTTGTATAAATTGTTTTGTACTGTGTCTTTTTGTTTGCAGTATGTCTTGTCTTAGATGTCTCTTCATACCAACATGGTATGGGCAGGGCTGGCTCATCACCTTGTCCCTCTTGATGGACATTTAAGTAGCTTTCCAGTGTTTGCTCTTCAAAGAATACTATCAAGTCTATGTTTTTACACACTCAGGAAATATATTTGCCAGTCTACCTGTAGAATAAATAGGGTGGCACATCTGGGTCAAAGGTGTGCACATTTTTGTTTTAAGATTTTATTTATTTATTTGACAGAGACACAGGGAGAGAGGGAACACAAGCAGGGGGAGTGAGAGAGGGAGAAGCAGGCTTCCCGCAAAGCAGGGAACCCATTGCGGGGCTTGATCCCAGGCCTCCAGGATCATGACCTGAGCCGAAGGCAGACACTTAATGACTAGCCACCCAGGTGCCTCTGCATGTTTTATGTTTGGATCTATTTCCAAAACATTTTTAAAAATGGCACCCATTATTACACTCCTAAAACAGTAAATGAGAATTCCTATGGCACCACACCCAACAATATTGAGTTTTTATGCAGCAGTGTTGAGTTTTTCTTCTTTAGTTTCGAGGTTTGCTATGAAAAGCCCTCCCCACTCCTGGGTTATAAATTTAGTCTTTTTTTTTTCTTTTTGTAAAGTTGTGTTTTACCTTTAGGCATTGTTAGGAAGTAAGCCTGATGTTTTTTCCCCACTTGTATTCTTTGACCCAACACTAGTGGATGAAGAACTGGTCTTTCTCCAATTTTTGGAGATACCACAAAGAAGTATTTAAAGTATCTGCATAGCAGATGTGGAGCGGCGCAGAGTAGAGGTGGGCTGTGCTCTGGACCAGCTCGGGCTGCCAGTGACCTGCTTTTTGGCCGTGGACCAGGGCTTTATGTGTCCTCGCTGGCACGAGGGCAGGTCTTGTGCGGTGACTTGTCCTTTCCACTGCTGTACCTGTCACTGGGTGTGCCAGCATATTTATCCGGGTGGGCTTGGTACCTCTTTCCCCTCCTTGCTGCCTCTAGACCGTTGCTCCTCTTCCTTCCTGAACATCCCCTGCTCCCTTGACACACGAGTCTGAGACTCTCCCTTCCCCATTCCCTCTTGTTTGAGTCTCCTGCTGCCCCCTGCCCCCTCCCACCCTCTTCTGTGCCCATGGAAGATTTTACCAACAAATTCACCAAGCCTTCTTTCCTATTCCCGCTTCTGCCATTTATCCATCTACACAGAAGGTCATTCTGAAACTAGGATCCCGCTTCTCCCTAGACGTTCTTTCCAGTCATCTTGTCTACCACCTTATGTCAGCCGCCCATTCCCAGAAGGATGCCTGGTGATTCTGCCATCTGGACGTCCAGCTCCCACTCTGATCACCGTCTCCCCTGAGCCCGACTAGTCTTTTTGCACCTGGTCTTCAGAAGTAGTTGTCCTCACTTGGGTCATCAGCCCTCTTTCCTTCTTGGTGCTCACGATCCCCTTTACAGTCTCACTCCCTTTCTTTCTGGAAAGTGATCCTTTCTCCTCCTTCCGTGATTACCTGGCAAAACCCAGATTTGGCTAAAATACAGGTTTCTGCTACTGTGTTCTTATTCCTGAGTTGCTTTTTGGGGGGTGGGGTGGGAGGATGCTCATCCTGGTCCCCTGCTGCCCTGTTTCTGTGCTCCCTCAGCAGGTTCCAACAGTCCTGATGTTTATCTGTGTGCATATATATATAAAATATCTGAGTATGTATTTATATGTGTGTAAATAATACCTGAGTGCATATATGTGTATATAAATATAATATCTGAGGGTATGTACATATGCGTGTATATATATATGAGTGTATATATGCCTATGTATTATAACAAAGCTTATCCCTAACCCTATTATTTCAGTAATGCCAGCTGTTCTTTGGTGAATTAATTTAACAGGGAGTAATCCTATACATAACTCACCAACAGGACCCATTTATGTATTGATGGACATATAGTTGGTGAAAGAAATAAATGGTGGAATAACTTTTTTCATGCATACTTTTGCAGCAGATTGGCTTTCTCAGGTTATCCCAAACAGCGGAGTCCTTTGTTCATAATTTGATGTAATGTCTGTGTTCATGTAAAGAAGTGAATCAATGAAATTATATTGAAATGAAATTCAAATTACCATAGAGTTAATATTCTTATGAAATGAGAAGACTCACCCCATGCTTTACTATATCATATTTGCTTCAAGGGACAAATTGCTTCAAGTGGGAAAAACTACTAAAAGTAGTTTTTTCTTTAAGCACTTACAGGTTAATGTGTGGATATGAAGATTCCTACAAAGTCTGAACTCCTTGAGAACAAGATCACATTCCATCCATTTTTTTTTAATAGATTTGATTTATTTTTTTAGAGGGTGGAGGCAGAGGAAGAGGGAGAACCTCAAGCAAACTGTTTGATGAGCTTGGAGCCTAATACGGGGCTCGATCTCAGGACCCAGAGATCATGACCTGAGCTGAAATCAAGTCAGGCACTTAATTGACTGAGCCACCCAGGTGCCCCACATCGTATCCATTTTTAAGTTTATTTTTTTTTTAAAGTAATCTCTGCCCCTACCACAACGCTCGAATCTCACATCCTGCTATCAAGGAGGAGCCATTAAGAATTGCACGCTTCTCCGACTGAGCCGGCCGGGCGCCCCACATTCCATCCATTGTTGTGTCACTCCTACCCAGTATATCAGCAGATGGTAGGAGCACAGAAAACGTTGATGGCTGAGCACTTAACATCGGCGCTTGGGTTCTACCACCAGTCTGTGCATTCCTGGCACTCTGCAGAACTGTGTGCTAACAATAGCGGGGCTTGTGGGGAAATGTCAGGACAGGGACTGACCGCTCACACTCCCTGCGGCTTTGTAGGCTGGCCAATGCTAAGAGCAGTGCCTGGTCCCCGGGCCAGCAAGCCCTGGGTGGAGGCTGCTGCCGCTCATACTCCACATGGACAGCAAAGGCCCCGTGGGAAACGCTGCTGCGCTTTCGTTCCTGCCTGGTCATTGGGCTGGACAGCGTGGGGGCGGGCAGCTCCCTGGCTGTGGGGCTGCGGAAAGGAGGGGTCAGGGGGCTTTGCAACCCGCAGGCAGCCTGAAAGCCACACGGGCCCCGACGTGCCCCTCTGGGTCGAGGGCTCTGCAGGCGGCTTCCCTTTATACATCTTTAAAAAAGGCAGCTAGAAAAATCTACTGTGGCCCGCGCACCAGCTGAGCAGAGGGCTTTTCTTTCCTGCTGAAGATCATAATTCTGTCAACTGGCTCTTCTTCCCTGGGAGAAGTGGCAGAAGCAGGTTGTCAAAGAGACTGTATTGTATTGTGTTTAGTTGGAAGGGCCTGAATTTATTGCCTAGTAAAGGCAGAGAATAGATTTGCAAAAAATGCGATCAGGTTTTCTGGAGTCAGTGTCGTGATGCCTCAGGATCAAGGAGGTGCC